>QRFJ01005781.1:0-281803 GCA_006176705.1 Cocos nucifera
CTTTACAATAGATGAATCTTAAGTCTACGGTGTAGAGACACCAAAGTGAGAGTATAGGTACTCGTTAAAGAATGAGGGCACTGAGTGTGACCACCTCGAGTAGTCATAAGGAAGTCTACCTTCTCATCAATGACTGACTCGATGCTGTAGTAGTGTGTCTGGTTCTTTGACCTGAGGTGTATCAGTAGTTCATCTTGAGGGTGTTATAGTTGTTAGATATATGTGCCCTAGAAGCCAGAATTGACTGATACTTGTAATACACTTCAAGAGGCAAAATTATAATTTTGATTAATATCAATAAAATGGGTTATTTTCTATCACATATGTGTATTTAGTGTTTGTGATACATCCTTTGAGTTAATGGTAATGATAATTCATATTTTCAAGAGTTGAAAATTTAAGACATGAATAATCATTATTAACTTATAAAATGCTCCCGACCATAGGATCATCATGAGGATGGTGATTGATCCGAAAGGTTGGTGTACAATCGCTTCTCTTTAGTAGATGAGTCTTGAGTCTATGGTGTGGAGACACCGGAGCGAGAGTACAGATACTCGTTAGAGAACGAGGGCACTGAGCGTGACCACCTCGAGTAGTCATTAGGAAGTCTACCTTCTCGTCAATGACTGACTCGATGCTGCAGTAGTGTGTCTGGTTCTTTGACCTGAGGTGCATCGATAGTTCACCTTGAGGGTGTTATAGTTTGACTACACCATTACTCGATCTCCTAGCCATACGGAATCCTGAGGTGTATGTTGGCTATAGCATGTTCATTGTAGGAACTGGATTGCATCAAGATGGAATCTATCTACCTCGGTGGTAGAGGAGCAGCCCTATGATGATCATGAGAATCAAGTCCAGAAGTCCATGGCCATGGCAGAGTGAAATAATAGAAAGAGTTTCTATTTAGGTTTTCACATTGGACTTGAATCGAATGATTACATCATATGACAGAGACTAGGGTTTGACGAGTTCACCTTAAATCCTAATCTGATCGGGCTCAAGATAGAAGAACTTAATCACACAGATAGCTGCACCAAGAGGTTCGCATTCAGCTCTGATGGGTTGCCACCATATACTGCTAGGTGTCACTGGTGGATTTTGGGAGCAATTAGAATGATTTAGATGATCGATCATTCTAGCTGTTCGAATCAGAAGAGTTCTGATCCATCGAAAGGAGTTTCGATGATGTCGATGATAGAGATCATGACATATCCCATTACCATACAGAACTGAACCTAACTGGATCACACAAATAAGGGTTTGAATCTGGTGATCATCAATTGAACTGATCCAGTTCAATTGATCTGAATGAGATTCAATTAGGTTCAAGAAAATCGTGCTAGCACTCGATTGAACCTAACGTTCTTCTTTTACTATCATAAATAGTTGTCCTGACTGAGCCAAAGAAGTTTGTGCTCGATCAGAGGCCTTCACTTGGTCTGACTGGAGCTCTGTCCAAGTCAGAAAAGGATTGTCTTATTTTGTAAGACAATACATGCCATTTTTGGTCACCTATCATTTCTCGTCCTTTGACTTTGGTCAAAAGTTGACCTTTGACTGATCAAATATTGACCATTGATACTTTGACTTCTGTCCATATGTCATGCACCTATTGGAGAGCTGGTGGGGGCTTGTCCTCCTGCCAGAACCTGGTACGGAGGAGGGCGCACGCCACCCTTGGCGTGTGCCCAAGTTGGAGGCACCCAGGAGTCCCTATTGGATAGGAACTCCATCTCCTTTTTGGATTCCAATTAGACTCCTCCTAAGAACCAAGTTTGATTGGTCTTAGGCGCCATCTAAGGAGCAATCCAAGGGACTCCATTCTACCAATCAGATTTAGATCTAATTTCACAGAGGGTTGTGATTGGTTGAGAAGAAGAGGAGTTGGATCTTTTTCAAATTCGATAAATGTTGGTTGATCGATCACGCATAGTCTATAAATAAAACCCTGCGCCCAACTCAAGAGGCAATTAAATTCTCCATGCCCCAAGGCTGCCTCTCTCCTCCTCCTCCACGTCAAGACCATCTTCTCCCTCTCCTCTCGACGCCTAAAGTAGTTTGGGATCCAGTTGGTGCGATCCAGGCGAGAGAAAGGCGACAGAAAGCTAGAAGGCTGCGCTGCTGTAAAGGACAACTGCTGATCTTCGAAAGGTGTTTTGAAGATCCTCCAAATCATATTCAGATCTGATTTTTGAAGACATGATAGAAAAGAAGAGGATCTTCAGATCCAGCCTGAGTGGATACCGATAGAGGTCAGGTACTTGCATAACTAGATCCAGAACCTTCCGCTGCTTATAGGATCATCAAACGGATAATAGGATTATCCTACATCAAGGTAAATTTAATTTAATTTAATTTATCTAAATTTTATTTTTATTATTAGAATAATAATAATCAGATCTGAAACATTCCAAATTTGATTTAGATCAAAGAAAAAAAATTTTGAAATATATCTCTTGATCTGATCAAATCTGAATAAATCTGGTCCGAGAAATCAGAATTTTCTTTCAATAGTACTAACGTGTCACTTGATGATTGGATACTTTTAGAAAAAAATTATAGTATATGCCACGTCATCATCCCTATGCTATATCATCTATGAGCGCGGACGTATCATATGGTGATTTGATATTTTCGAGAAAAAAATTTACAGTATATGTCATATCATCATCCATGCATCACATCATTTATGCCATATCACCTATGAGTGTTAACATGTCATTCGATAATTGGATACTTCTAAAAAAAATTTTACAATAGATGCTATGTCATCATTCATGTCATATCAATAAAATAAAAATTTTCATTCATTATATTATATCATTATTTATATGTCATATCATCTATGTCACATCATTTTGATCAATATTTTTCATCACATAAGTCTCTGTTATCGTCGATTAGAATTTTCGATGAGAGAAAGTAGTTGAAATCCAAGAAAATTACCACATTAAAATGGTTCAAAAAATATATGAACTAATTTTTAACTTTTTTATAATTTAAAATATTTTTTTAAAAAACCTGACTTAGTTTAGAAACTAAAAATATAATTTATTTATTTTTTTTATTTTCTTGGCATTATACAATCTTTTGTAAGGACATGTCATCGTATCGAAACGGTCACCCGATTTTTTTTTTTAAGGTTTGGGTGGGGCGAGGGGATGGGGGTGTGTGCGTGGGAGGGTGTATAAGAAGCAGGCCAGTCAGCAACTTAGTTTCTTTCTCTGCAGGGATAAATAACTTCAAAATTACAAGAGAAAGAGTTATGGTCTAAATATCGAAGAGAAGATGATGGATATCGCCGAAATATTTTGCCAATTCCCAACAATGGGTGAAGTATCTTTTAAAACATATACTGCATATATGACTCCTAGACTGCTCTAAGCCCGGGCATTGGAATGGTTGTTAGACATGGATGAGAGCCTCAGACTACCTTAATATCCCTGTTATATTTCCTTGTCACAAAGATTGACCTCTAATATGAATGCAACCATCAAAATTAATTCTGATAAATTTAGTTGTTGTCTTGGAAATTCAAACCCTTTCTTCTTGACATAAATGACCTGAGTTTGTAATTTTCAGATGCTTCTATACCTGGCGCCAAATAATAAAGTTCTAGCCATATGAATGCAGATATTTTTAATATTGAATGGCTAGAGTGTATTTTGGAATCAAAGACACAAATACTTTCAAATTGTTCGTTTCTGTAAAAAACACAACTATCTTGAGTAAATGGAAATAAAATAGACTACTTTTGCAAAATCTTTATTATATTTTCATCTTTATATTTTTTAAAAAAATTGGAAGAAAATTATCACTTGGCTATTGTCATAGTCCTTTGCACTTTCAATGTAGAAAATTTATGCCTTTTGAATATCAATACTACATTTCAAATCGGTTTTTTAAAATGAACCCATTGTGTTTTTTGATGTAAAAAAAATGAATACATTGCCATCAAAATATAGAATTATTTTGCAAAATTTTGTGCCTTAAATTTTTCAGATTTATATAAATTCTCTTGCACTAACTAAATTCTATCACTTTGTCTCGATTTCTCTATACTTTATTTATATACTCTATAAAATAGAATATAAAATATTTTTATAAAATAAAAATAAAAATTGATAGATAAGTTATTCTTACTATCACTTTAAGGAGGAATCATATATGAAATTTTCATCCCATATATGGCTTCTTATTAAATTACTTCAAGATAATTGGATCCTTTTCTTCATTTAAAATCTCATCTCTCTTTTCATCCTATTTTGAAGAATAACTAAGATGATCATATTTTTATGTTTCTATTAAATATTTTTTATTGATGATCAAAGAATCGTAAATACTAGCTTGGCTCATTATTGCTATGATAACGATGAATTTCTTCACATTTATTAGACTTATTTTTCTTGCTCGTCTACGATTGGCTAATTATTATTTTTTTATTTTTTGCTTCCTAATTTTTAGGTTTGAGACCTTTAGAAAAATAAATAAATTATTTTGCCTAAGAAAATTTTAAAAAAATTGATATATCATTTCATTTTGACGGACCAAACAAACAGGCTTTACCTACAACAGTCTTCAAAAATATACGTATATAATTTGATGGATTTGATCTGTTGATCGAATATATATAACTTATAATTTTATTTCCCTTCTTAAAATGAGTTAACACATCCACTTATTTTTCTAGTGAATCTTTCTTGTAAAATTCCAATTTCTAATGATGCCACCTCCTGGTGTAAAACAGACAGAGATTGCGTGGCACCATTTGGCTTTTTCTACTTTTCTTTAGCAACCACCCGCAATTAAGACATAACAATTAAATAGTCATCAAACAACACTGCTGAAACAGGATAAGGTGTGCGTTACCGAGGTACCACAAACAGCTGGGCGGTTGGCCAGTCGAACGAACGTAGCCTATTCCTTCCGAGGCGCCCACTCTGCCCGTGAACTCTGGGCCCCATCACCATGCCCAAAATAAAAACTCACGGGCGCTGCAAGAAGGGTTTAAAAAAAAAAAAAAAAAAAAAAAAAGTAAAGGTGGGTCTAGCAAAGAAAAGGGCAATTTAACCACATGATTTTGATCAGACGGACGAAGCATTTTGGGATCGGTCCATCCGTTTGACCGTTGTAAAAGGCCACGCGTGCGTCCGTACACTAGATTCTGACTCCCGATTGGGACCTGCGCCTGCTTAACGGCTACTTATGCTGACGTTGCGAGAAAGAAAAATTTGCGGCACGTCGTCGGATGACGCCACGTAAGGCGCACGTGCTTTCGGGATTCGGGAGTGTAACGTCTCGCCGGCGCGTCGACACGAGTTTCCTCGCCGCGCGTGCGCCGTTCTCGACGACGCGGAGGAGCTCCTGGGTAGCTCCTTTACTGCCCTCCTACTTTCCATTAATTACAGTGGGAACCTATCATGACTGCTAAAAGACCATGCAAATAATCCTGCCACGTTCAAGTTGACAGCTATAAATCTTGTTTAGCTTGTTAGTGGCTCATGTGATAAAAAACTTTAAGTTTTGAACCTTTTAATAATACTTCACATCCTCTAGAAGGATTCTCAACCTTATGCATTGAGTTTGCCCTTTTATGTGATGTCCCAAAGGACGAGTTGAGCATGATAAAAATGTTAGTATAGTGATGTTTGTTATACATCTAACACTTGAGGTGACAAAACCAAACATTAATTCAATGCAATCGAACATGGATTCAAATGTACGGTGATGAAGATTTTAGCAAAGTCTTATGTTTCTGTTTATAACTATTAATAAGAAGAGACCAAACACAATAAGGGAGTTGATGTGATTAAGCATGGATTCAGACATATTTTGCTCTAATTTTGCTCCTCCAAGAAATAGATTTTGTTATTTTAACTTTGCTATCGGAGTTTACAGACAAAAGATTGAAAATTTATGATTATAAAACATATTATGCAAGGATGCTCCTAGGCACAACCATTCGAACAAAAATCTGGAGAGAATAATATAAGGGGAAGAGGATTATGTGGGTACATGCCATTTGAATTTCTTTAAGAGAGGTGATATTATCCTTTTTATATATTCTGACTAGAGATATTTGGCGATTGATTAGTTAATAAGATATCTAATTATTGGCATGATTATTGAATTTGGGTTGAAAAATGGTGGCACCATTCTACAATGACTCGGGTTTCTAAGGCATATAGAAGGATCTAATTTCTCATTTCTATTTCCACATTGATTAAATCAATAACTAGATTATCAAATAACATGTTATAATATCTAATATTTGTTGTTTGTAGTCTATATTCTATTCAAGGCCTATAATTTACCATGTTTTTGGATTCACAGCATATATTAAATAAAATAAGTGAAAGAAATCGTTTACAGCATTGTAATCAAGCAAGAAGTGATTCAAATTTATTAACCTGCCTATAACCTCTAATATATAATTATGTCTTCAAATTAAAACATAAGATCTAAAAACGGTCAACAAATCTAAGCAGGAAATTCTGAAATAGTATTTAATTAATTATTTAACTTTTTACATAATTTGGAGCTAGAAAAGTTTCAACTAATAAAGCATTTACTTCTTGACTGGTTCAATGAACTTTAGCACTACAAGGAAAAAGTTAATGCAAATGGAGATGCAATTAATACTTCTTTAACTAGTGGCTTTAGTTTGATCTATAGATCTCTGGCTTCTAACCAAACATGTGATGCACGACGAGCTAGGTTGGGCAAAGTTAGCTGCATGAGCATGGAAGCCTATCTTTCTTCCTTCTAATTAACATACCTTTCTTGATAAGACTAATTAACGCAGGCTAGCCATTGGAAAAGCCTTTATGGTCCAAGCTTCTGTAGATTGGGAACTAGGATTTAAACCTTCCACCTACTCCTGTTACATCAAGAGCATCGGGATTTAGCTAAGGATCAATTGTACCTTATGAGCATTATGGCCGTCGACCCTATATGAGAGAGACGTTAATGCTCTTAGGACAATGTTTAGCATGGTTCTAATCCAAATTCCTCTATTTTATAATTCAAATAAGATTGGAATGATACAGAAAAGAATAGCATGAGCCCTACGCAAGGATGACATGCACCATTCATACTTACAAATTATCTCTTTCAGATTTTATTCATGATTGTTTTAACAGATAAATACTTGATTGTCTTATTTTATGAACATTTGTCTTAAATAAATGATCAATTGGTTTTCGACAAACCAATGCATTTGCTGAAATTATACGAGAATAGAATGATTGCCATCACACAAAAAATCCAATCTCCAAGACCATGCAGCACGTAAATGGATGAAAACTGCCGATTAATGAACTTCGCCATTTCAATCTGGATTTCAAAACTTTGGTACTCTTATTAGCCTTCATTTGCCATCTTGATTTGCATGCTTACCAAAACAATGGTCAAGAAAGATCTGCCATCAACCATGAACTCTTAAAAATCAGCATCCACATCAGTGAGTGAAGAGAAATTCCATTGCTTTCTTCTTTAACCATCAGAATCCAGGTAAATTATTTCAATTCAGTAAAGTTACTGCTTTTAGGTTTCTATTCCTTGCTTTGCAAATCCTTTTCTTATATGTGGACCAAAAAATTAAAAAACAAGGGCTTCCATAAGATCTTTTTGCCAGGATCATGTGATGCATCGGCCAGACGCTTTGAATCACTTCTCTCCCACTCTATTCCTGTTTTATTACTGCTGCTAATCATTTTAGCATTGCTATTTAATAGTTCCCTTGTCATTATTGAAATGTTTATTAATCATTTGCCAGGTAATATTTACTCATTTCTGAAAAAATAAATAGACTCTTATCCTTCTAAATCTCAGAGAAATAAACCGATGATTTATTTAAATCATCAATCAAGCAAATAACTAGAGAATAAACTGAAAATGAGAAGAAATCTATTCAAAATTTTCAGCACATGATTAGGACTTATATCACAGTTTACTCAAAGATATAGATGATTAATTAATTAATTAATTACCAGAAAATGCTACTTTTTGACTAATTGCCATCTCTAGCTTTCGGAGCCACTATTATGTGGGGCGGCTGGGGTTGGAAGGAATAAAAAATCTCGCTCAAGCCTCAAGAGAAAAATAATTCTCTCCCCCACCACAATTAAAGCTACCTCCTCTTCTTTCCACCCTCATACCTTTCTTTCCTCCTCCCCCAAGGAACAGAGAAAAGAGCGAGCTCTTTCCTCAATAAGTTAAGAAAACCACACAAGGAGAGGGACACAACAAAGACAAGGCTCAGCAGTAGAGCAATAGGGAATTAAGCAAGAGTAGAAGACGAGTTGATGGCCTCTTCTCTCTTCTTCTCCTTCCTTCTTCTCTTGGCCTCCTTCCTTTCCCTGCTTCTCTTCTCCCATGGGGCCATCTCCTCTTTCCCCAACCTCACCACCCTCTCCTTTGAGGAGGGCTACACCCAGCTCTTTGGCGACTCCAACCTCATGCTCCACCGCGACGGCAGAGCCGTCCACCTCTCCCTTGATGAGAGAACTGGTCTTCCTTCCACCTCTCTTTTCCTTTAACACTCATCCTCTGTCCCTTATGGTTCTCTGTTCTATTCTTTTTCTTCTATCCATTACAACTTTAAAAAATTGAATTTTGATTCACTCAGGTGCCGGTTTTGCCTCCCAAGATCTTTACCTCCATGGATTCTTCAGTGCCAACATCAAGCTCCCTTCAGATTATGCCGCCGGGGTTGTTGTAGCATTCTACGTATGCTTCCTTCTTACAATTAAAAGACCGTCAATCTCCATGTATCTGTTTATTTATTTACTTGCTTAATTCAAGTTTTCCTTTTCTAATAGTACCGAAACTTTTTTTTTTTTTTTTTAAGGGAAAAATAGTTCAGAAGGTTGCCGAGATATACTACTAGTCCTTCCAGGGTTTCACTTTGAAAAAATCTTTCTGATTTCCAGCTATCTTTATCTGTCCCTTAAAAAAAAAAAAAAAACTCTCTTTATTTGTTGTTCTCTTGTTGTCGAGACTCTGTGAACATCAATTCTTTAAATTAATTTCAGTTTCGGTGATCAATCAAACCAAGTTGGACTATTATTTGAAACCAATGCTTATTTTGCCTCGAATTCATGAACATCACTTGTTTGAATATAATACTGTAGCATTTGTTCTTTTAGCCTGATAAAGTTTTTTTTTTTTAGGGATGAAGAGAGCCTACGAGATTTCTGTACTCCTGTTTCCGTGTTGTCGTTTTAATGATCGAATCCTTTGGATTTTCTATTGTCTGTATTTATTTTCCTGAGTTGTATATACTAATTGGTGAACGTCAGTCCTCAGAATCCATCAGGGTTTCTTCTAATCTATTCTTCACTTGTAATCTCAGAAGATATCTACTTCCTTCAATTTTTCCAAGCTTCCACTTTGGGGATTAATCATTTGGATTTCTTGTTCTCGATACTTATTTATTTTCCTCTGTTTCATAAGGAGAAATTACGAACGTAAGAGTTTATAATCTGTACGACTTTCTCTCTTTCTGCGCGCTTTTGGCTCTGATTACTTACACCAGGTTGGAATTTCCTATCCTTTTATTCTTTCCGTAGTCAATGTCACTTAGGACTTTATTTCATCAGCTTTTACTGAGTACAGAGATTTCCAATTCTTTTGTCTTGCCAAGCTTCTACCTATGCAATGGAGTCCTTCTAGTTTTCTATTATCTGTGATTTTTTTTTTTCCATTTGTTGCAGTCCATTTCAGAGCTTTCTTTCAATCCTGATCAATTAAATCCAGTTTGATTTCTTACTTTTCATCCTTCCATGGGCACTATTAGTATATACTCATTTCACAAGCTATTCTAAACCAATGTCTTTCTTCTCTTTATAATATTTAATTCTCGAAGTAGTATAATTTCTATCTTCTTTACAGGATTATGGAATCTTATTAGAAGAATCCATGATCATTTTGATTCTAATTGCTGAAGGTCTTTTAATTTCTCATCAATGAAAACCAATTGTATTTTCTCTCCATAAATCCTTGTTTGTATATTTGTTTAGTTATCTAATCTTTGTTTTATTATGTTTTTTATTGCGTTCATCAATTCAGTCCACTTGGCTTTTCTGCTATCTTGTTTAGCTGCTACCGAACCATCTTATAAAACCCTATGAGACTTCTGCTTAATATGTTTTTTCTAAGCTGTAATTATGATTGATAAGAAGCTTCTCTTTGATGTGGGGTAGATGTCAAACGGGGATGTTTTCGAGAAGACGCACGATGAATTGGACTTTGAGTTCTTGGGGAACATAAGAGGAAAAGAATGGAGAGTTCAGACCAATATCTATGGCAATGGGAGCACAGCAATTGGAAGAGAAGAGCGATATGGGTTCTGGTTTGATCCCACAGAAGATTTCCACAAGTACTCCATCCTGTGGAGTCATGATCGAATCATGTGAGAGAAATTATATAATATATATATATGCACACACACTAATTATAGGTTAGCACAAGGAGAAAGAAGGGATAGCACTTTCTCACATTGTTTGGCTGTTCTGTTTTAGTTTCTTGGGCCTTTTGATGCAGTTTTTCTTTTGCTTTTTCTTTCTTTGCTTGCTTTGGGTTTGTTTACCCTGTTTCATTTCTACTGGATTCCACTGGTCTTTTTAGCTTCATATACTCTTTTCTGTCTTCTTGTATTTACTTTTGCTTTCCTGTTTTAAGTCTGATGTAAGTTTTTCCCCCTTTTTCTCTAAAAGGGGATCTCCCTGGATGCTTCTAAGTTTGAAAATACTCCCTCCATAGCTTACAAGCAACTTGTGGATTCTTACTTCCTGAAAGCTCGCTCTTCATCTTCACTTTTGTTTGCTAAAAGGTTATGTACTGCAGAACTAAAGGACAGCCAAACTTATTCCCCTTCCTTTTCTTTTCTATTTTCCTTTGATTGGAGTTCCCCTTCATTTTTTATTGAATAACATTTTAATATGGATGTAATGCAATTGTTTTTCCACCTTTAATTGGTAAAGGCATGCAACTGTTGTTATTTTCTAAAGAGATGTGTGAATACCAAAACTCATGATCTAATACTACCGTTCTCTCTCCTTTTTGGTGAGCAGATTTTATATTGACAATGTTCCTATTAGAGAGGTGGTAAGGACTGAAGCCATGGGTGGTCAGTTCCCCTCCAAGCCCATGTCCCTCTACGCCACCATATGGGACGGCTCCAACTGGGCTACCTCCGGCGGCCGCTACAAGATCAATTACAAATATGCCCCTTACATTGCCGAATTTGCCGATCTCATCCTCCATGGCTGTGCGGTGGACCCCATGGATCACACTCCTACCTGCAACGGCCTTGCTGCTGACTTGTTCAATACCATCACAATCTCAGCTGATCAAAGGTTGGCAATGGAGAGATTTCGGAAGAAGTACATGACCTATTCATACTGCTATGACCGTGTCCGATACTCGGATCCATTGTCAGAGTGCTCCACCGGTCCAGAGGCTAGGGAATTCCAAGACTCGGGGGAGGCGAGGTTCATCAATCGCCGCCATCGCCATGGGAAGCGGCACCACCGTGCTCCGGCTAATTCTGCCATTTGAGTCCGATTCATCGCAAGGGAGATTATTTTGTGTACCATGCATTCTTGTGCTGTATAGAAACTTTATTGGTGGGTGGGTAGATTTCTTATCTAGAGGGCATATATATACCCGTATACCTTAGTATGTCCATGCTTGTTGTGGTGCCCGTCTATTTTATCCTAGATATCTTTCTTATACTTGTTCATGTTCCTTCTACTTCCTCCCCCCTTACTGATACCATTAACATTGGCACCTGAAATAAAATATATGTGGAGAGAACGAATGAATAACATAAATAAAAGGTTGGGGATTGTTCTTTTGCGATGTGCTCTTACTCTAAGGTGGTGATGGTGGTGGGTGTGATGCTGGGGTAGGGCCATTGCTTTACAGATAGGCGCAGTTAGGTTTGCATTTCTTTCGAGTTTGTTTTGGCCATTTGGGAGGTGTCTGCATTATAACTCCCCCCCTCCTCTGGCCCACCAAGGGGGCTGCTCTCTGTCGTCTTGTCCTCTGCCAAGTAGCAAGATTCTGCTAGCCTTGGGTGGAGGGATGTGGTCCCTAAAGTTTGGCATGACGGGGACCAACACGGGGACAGATGATCATGGTGAAACCTAATCAATGCCTCTTTTCCCTTCATCATTGAGAGACAGCTGTTGATGACCATTGAATTGATACAAATAGATGGCAGTAAAACTTGCAGGGCTCATTAGTGAGATTTTTTTTTTTATTTTTTTGGAGATCAAGCAGGGCGGGCTCTTCGTGGAATGAGCCCAAAGACTATATCATGGCGGCAGTCCGAACCACCAGTCGTTCTGGAAGATTTGGAGATGTCTCCTGAAAGGAATGGTTACATGATTTCTTCAGTGGACTTCCACAGCCATTGCAAGAGATTCCCTGCTGCCACCTAGTAGGATCACTGGCTCAGCAGCATCTACAATAATTGCCATCCGATCTAGATCAAACGGTACAGCAAAAGGGGACACTTAAACCTGCAAACTGTACCGGAGTTCCAACCTGCTCATAAATAATAAGTGGGCATGGAGAATGAGAGGATGGATGAAGAAAATTAGAATCTCTATTGACAGCAGCAATAGTGCTCATTATTTTGCTCTGAGTCTCATAAATATTTTTTCTTTTTTCTCTTTGACAGACATTTTCAAGGCTTGGGAATTGAGTATTCCAGAGTTTCAATAGACTTGACGAAGTTGTTAACCATTCTCTTGCCTTCTGTGGTTATGATGCTCTCAGGATGGAACTGCACTCCCTGAAACTCAAACAACAGTGGACTTAAATAGGAACAATGGTAAACAGTGCCCAACCTACTAAGACCTCCCCCACCCTACAACCAAAAAAAAAAAGAAGAGTACGAAATCTGTAATAGTTGTGCTGAGTATTCAAAGCAGCATCAAAGTAGCCAACCAGAGATGATTCATGAGAATTAAGAACAAACCGTAATGAAAAAAAAAAAAAAAAAACATTTGTGAAATATGATCAATTGACATCCTGTCATAAAATATTAATTTGGAAGCAAAGTTGGCATGGCCATTGATTGAACCATTAATGGTGGACGTTTACAAGGGTAATGTTAATTAGAAAGTTCCAACATGATCTCTACCAATGAATCCCTCAGAACAGGGTACTACTAATATGGACCTCATGGTTGCTGTACAACCAATGACGTACAACCCACTTGCCAAAAAGCAAAAGTGGGCTCAGAAGGATAAAAAAAGAAAGCACAGACCGTACACGTCACAGAACAAGATTTGGTAGCATGAAACTATTTAGACCTGGGAAGGGTGCATAATGTGCCTGAATAAATTTACCTTTACAGTTTTTTTTTTCCTAAAAAAAAGGGCTCTCCAAGCTCAAAAAGAAGATGCCATTAGTTTCCCTTTGAGCCAAGGCGGGTTCTTGATGCTAAATTCAGAAAAACTCCCATAACTCAAAATCATTTCATGTGATTAAAGGGCAGTCAAAATGCACATAATCCTCGCACTACTAGGGCTTGGCAAACTTCTTAGTAGAATAATGAATTAACAAAACTAATTTACTCAGAAAAAAGTAAACTATGATTATCTGGACACAAGGTTCGTATCACGCATGCCATAAGAGACTGCCTTAATTATGCCTAAGCGTTAAGTATATGACAATCTCTAAACACATGGATCCTTGAACGTTGTAAGTATTTCAAATGGGTGATGGATTCACACAGTGACCGATATAATCAGGAACAAAAATGGAAAAAACATAAAGGATGTGAGAGAGTGAATGAAAAACACGATGAAAGACAAGAATATGGAGATGCAAATTTTAGAAATTCAACTTGAAATTAGCCTTTTGATTTCACGATACCAAGCACATATCTTTAATGGAAATGATACAGAATAGCAGTGGATGCAGACTAATTTTAACATATTTGGTATGAAATCATATGGAGGAAATGTGTCATGGAGTTGAATAATGCAAAATTTGGTGGTAGAATAGCGACCTTAATCACAGATATAAACAGTCATTGCAGGAAGGACCAACCAAGGCTTGCACGGATAGAAGAGAAAGCTAACTATAACATTTTAGGTTCAGATGAAGGTATCAATGATATTCAGAGATTTGCAAAGTATTGGAAAATGGAAAATGAGTATGGTGCATATAAGTCAACTAATCTTTATTTTTGGCAAAGTCAGGCATTTCAACAGATTCTAATTTGAACAACTCTACAGATTCTACTGAAGGAATGGATTAGGATAGATGCATGTTAGCGCTCTTTTAGTTTTTTGGTCCTAATATTAGTCAGAAACTGTCAAGGCTAAGGCATTTCAATCAAATTGAACAGCACAAGATGTTTCCATACCACCAAAAGTTATGAATGGCAACTTAGTACATGGCATGCGATAACAACTGCCAATGCTAACCAAAACATGTTAGAGGTAAGAATGCCTTAGCTTTCAACTTAGCTCCAAAAGCTTAAGTAGCACAAAGGCCTCGCACCTTCAAATATAGGTCGTTTCATTAGGAGCATAGAATTTTACCCACTATCTTTTACAACAATATAAAAGTTTAACATAATAATTTGTTCATGGGGTTCCAGGGTGCAAATGGGTCTAATGGGTGGGAGATAGGGTACTCCCCCTTGGTAAGAGATTCTTATAAGTTCACTCAATTCAACAGATTCAAGGATGCAAGTCTTCAATACATGATGATTCCATCATACAGTGTTAAATTAAAGTGTCTACAAATCAAGCTAGTAGATTTTAATATAATAAACCACTTAATAATATGCTTCAATAAGAAGTTCCAAGCAACACTTCATAAGCATAAACACAGGATAAAAAGCATCCCTGCTCAGAGAACAATAGCATATAATCAGTCTTCTAGTTATGGTAAAAAAACGTTGACAAGAAAAAGGTAATGGCATAGTAGATTGATTCAGTTATATTTTTTGTTTAACACAATCTTCATAAAACTGGTGGTATGAATTAAATCTTATAAGAAATCAAGTAACATAGGGCACACCTTGGTTACCAGCACTTGCATGGTTGTGTGACTTGGCACAAAATATATGTTGTGAGTCAAAAAAAAGAGATTTAATCCTTATTCCCTCGAAATTCATATCTGAGCAGAAGAAGTTTTACCAAATTTTCCAGTTATATGTGAGTGCAAAAGTTTGACAAATTGCAATGCATGCATGATGCCCTGAAACAGGGTTTCACCAAGAAACCAGATACTCTTGACACTTTGACTCTGTAAAAGAATTCCTTTAATCTCAGCAGCTCAGCATCCCCGTATCCCAATCAACCTTGTCATATGAGGTGACTGGTCCAGTTACTGCTATGCTCAACAAGGAAACTCCTGACCAACTTGATTGCTACCATGCACTTGATTAAAATGTGCATACAAAAGCCCTCAAAGCAACAGGCCTACCACCCACCCCCCACTCTATCTTTATGGTAGTTTCAAAGCATAATGCCCTGAAGACAGCACTAACTCTTAAGCCACCAATCCACTTTCAAGAAACCACAAATATTTATATCCAATCATAAACCATCTTCCTTCCAATAAGGCCTTGAATCCTTGCTAATAATATTCATAAGTTTAAAGGTTTTTTCTCTTTACATGGATACACATATCTCAACCTCAAATCTTGGTTTAATATCAGTTACATCAGTATTAATCAAAGATGTTTAAGTGATGAAGCTATCTTTAACCATGTTTGCCTTCCGTGATTCACAAAAACGATGAGACAATCTAATATTAGGATGGCCAGCCATCAAAGCAATTCTAACTTCAATAATTTATTTTGTCTTTTTTTCAAACGTTAGCAAAATGTGCAACTTCATTGGGTTTGCTGTTCTCACTCTCTTGGGTTGGGTAGCAAGAACCTTTAAGTACCAACAGAGAGAAGAAAAGACTAAGAATGAGAGTAGAAGTCACAAACATGAATCAGGAAAGGTACTTTTTGATTGTCAGTTAGGAACAAAAACTGTAGTTTGCAAATTGGGCTCATTCCTATAATATCAAATCTAATCTTCCTAACTCTGGCTTGAACTTTGGGTTTGGATGTTCGACAAGGTGCTCAATGTCAGAAATTTAAACTGAAACTGATACGACAATTTAAGTCTACATTTTGTTTGTTGATGACTCATTTTACTATTTATCAATCAAATTATTGGCTTGATAAATGGCAAAGTAACAAATCGTGGTTTGACTGAATATTGAAATCTTCCACTAAATTAGTGGCCATCTTTACTTATAATTAGTTTAAAAATCCTTCCTTTAATATGGAAAAGTAATTTGTCTTTGACAGAACAATGAATAACAAAGGAGGAACAATTATTTATATGTTCACCATTAGTTGACAAATAATATACACATATATATACATGTGTCCATATACATATATATAACATATAATGTAAAATTTATAATATATAACATATAGTATAAGTATATAATTCATAATACATAATACATATATATAGCATATAATAGTATATGATATGTAGTGTATAACATATAACCTAATATATCTTATATTGTGTATGTACATGTGTGTGTGTGTGTGTGTGTGGGTGTCTGGCATGACTTCTCAATCCAGCTCCTACATCTCAGGGTGCATTAATTCTGGAAAATTTATGATGTCATTTTTAGAGGAAAGGCAAATCCTATAACAATTATTAAAAGAAAAGCAACCACACCTGAATATGTGGATACTTTTTGTGTCGAGCAGCCATTATTAGTCCATCTTCTGTCCATGCTGTGATTTCGAGGACATCACTAGGAAAAGTATCTTTTTCAATCACAAGGCTATGATATCTGCCAGCAGTGAATGGGCTGCAAAGCAATGTTCAAAATATCAGCCACTTCAGACAAAATCTTGCTCCAAAGGAGTATAAAAATAAAAAGACAAGAGTGACTAATGCTGTGGTAGCCAAATTTCCATAGTCATGAAAAGTTCTACCTAGTTATAGAACAAAAGGTCACAATCAAGATTCGCCGTCTCGGGACCAAATCCGGTAATAGTATCATCCTAATACAGTGTCGGTATGCCCGGTATGGCCCTCGGTTTGGCATACCAAGTGCCAGTACACCCTCCATACTATATACCATTTCGGTACTGGTATGGTATAGTACAATTGGTACACACCTATACCGACCAATGTGGCAAACCTTGGTCACAATGCTCTCATACACATAAGATTCATCTACATGGCTTCTAACCATTCATGTCAAGCAATCAACATGATGAAATAAAAAGTTGATAAAAGAATTATCTAGCTCGCCGAGTATGTAGATCCACGTCACTATGTGTATTCCAATCTCATGATTTGCCTATCTTTACTAAGTATCAATTGGCATCACCTATAGACAAGGGAAACATGAAATTCTTATGATGAAATGGTCTGCATAGAAAGCAATCTAAGGCACTACCTTAGAAGATGTAATACAGAACTGAGTCTCAATCCCCTTGAATAATCACAGATACCTAATTAACTAAATCAGTTATGTAGTCACATTGATATTTACAGTTTCATAAGGTTCACAAATGATGATTGGAAGAATAAGTCAGTGCCATTAAAAGAAATATATATACAAAAATACAAGCAAAATAGTACTCGGATCTGTAAATATATAGAACGCTTCCATAAGACATACACTATCCAATTCCACAACACATAGTTAACTGTCATTAGTGCTAAACACAGGCAGGATTCTTTGGATATGACACAGATATATGCTAGAAATATCTTTGGTTCCCTAGTTCATTAAAACTAGATCTAAATTCTCTCTTCAAAGCGTATGATAAAGCCCATACTCTGTGACATGTTTAATGCAAAGACATCTAGGATCAGACAGTGATTACCAAATAAATTTAAAATCTAAGGAGAAAAGGGAAAACATAAGAAAAGCGTTTTAGCAAGCGATCAAGACTAATACATACAAACAGCAGCATGCCGGCTTACTACGTTGATAATTAGCATTTAAAATGCAATAATACAAGTTTCACTGGTTCCCACCTTTCTATTCCATACTCACTCCACTCCTCAACAGCAAACTCCAACTGGAGTTGAACCACTACCCCTTTGCCCAAGTGGAAGGGTGATACCCCAACCTCTATGCTAGTAGTTCAGCTTTCAACTAGTGCTTCAAAGTTGATAATTCCTCAACAAACAAAGCATGTAGCACAGAGCACAAGGAACCAGTAAGAGAAAAATGGTATTAAACAAAAGGGAAAATGAAAAGAAACTTACTTTGGTAAACTGGAAAATAAAGTATCCCCTAGGCTTTCATCATAATAGACAAGAGAGTGTTTCCCATGCACCACACCAAAAGGAGAGCGAACCACCTTTCCTGCAAATATAAACAAGTTTTTAGAATATGCAGATAGGTGTATAATATTAGTCCAGGCACACATAAATAAATATCCAACCTCCAAATGCCTCCCCAATGCACTGCAAGCCCATACAAACCCCAAACAATGGTATAGAAGGCCCAAGTTCTAGAACAGTTTGTAAGGATATCCCTGAATCTTGAGGTGTACCTACATAGAAGAAATGACAGATAAATATTCAAACTAAAAAGTCAAACGTCGCATGCACATAGTAAATACGCTCACCAGGTCCTGGGGAAATAAGTATCCCACGGGGGCATTTCCTAGAGGAATAAAGTAAATATCATCAGCAAAATAAATAAATAAACATCTCATCACCGGAATGTAAGCAGATTCATATACTTACCTTTTAAGTTCCTCCACAGTGAGCTCATCATTGCGATACACCTCAAAATTAGCTCCCAGCTCTCCCATATACTTCAGTATCAAACAGATGCAATTAGCTTATTTTTAACCAATATAGCATTTAATAGGCATTTTTCTATACATGTAATATAATGCCATTTTCTCCACAAACATCCACTGTTCTTATCCTTTACTACACATAATTATTTCCTTTTATGCAATTCCAAGATGGCATGTATTAGACCATCCGATCATGTATATGAGATATTTTCTATAGAATGCTATGAAGATGCTAATCAGCTGTATAAAAGGTTTTTTGGTAGGCTAAAAACAGATCGTAATCAGAAGCAAAAATTCAAATCCATAATTATTCTAAATAGATATGGATACATATTGGACACTAAAAGTACAGATACTAAAAAGGATGTAAATCAGATGGTTTAACTTTGTGACCACAAAATCAAATATATCACCAAATAGAAGGTAAATTAAGTTATTAACATGTTAATATGGTCATTTATTTCCTTAGAAGTTCATGAGTGATATAAAAAATTAAATAGGATTACAGACAAAACCAGATAATTAGATACGGATTGAATAGTGGTCTATCTATATCCATATTCATTTTTTCTTTGATGGATATAGATACGGAAATAGATATTAACTGGATGCTCAAATGTGTATCCATATCCAAACAGATTTGGATATAAAAACAGATCCAGCCAGATATTATCCAACCCACTATAACCCCTATTCCTTAGGCCCACATGATGCTTGTGAGGCAAATTCTCACACAACCAACCTCCCGAGTAGCACCAACCTCCTTGAACTGCACCAATCTCCCCATGCCAAGTGGCAGGAGAAACTTTTTGTCTAACAAGCAGAAACCCCTTAGAATCACTCCTTTCCTATTTTTGTTGATGCTCTTTGTCATTAAATTCTTTCAGGCTCAAATAGTCACGATTTTATTTAATGCCCTAGAATCAACCAAGGTTCTAAATAGCAGTTTTAGTAAGCAGGCAATTAAGGTAGGACATAGTGTTCAGCCCATTTGCTAGTGCCTAGGCACATCGAAAGAGGTGAGAAGTGGGGGAAGAGAAAGAGCTGCTGGACTCAAAGTGGAAGAAATGTGGTATGATGAGTAGAGGAAGAGGGTGGTCAACAAGAAGGAGATTGAAGAGCAGAGAAGGTGAAGGAGAAAAGGAGAAGCGGAGATGGCAGAAGGGAGGAGGAGAAGAGGAAGCAGGGTAACACATAGCATCCGGATTTAATCCCTACTACCCTATTTGTGTATCTTCACTTAATATGAATATTATTCAGGCCAAAGACACAATCTATTTGGGCTCATGTGTGCACTTGGCAATTGCTTTTGCAGTCCGGTGACATATCAAAACCACTTGTACCTTATGCAGGGATGCTAGGTGTCAACATGCAGCCATGCAAACCACTGTCACTCCACTTGCATATATTATGTACTCTAAGGTGTTGGACGGTCACCAAGCTATTATATTTGTGTTATTTCCTGCTTGAGTTTTCATCAGCCAACAAGAGGAAGGGAAAGAAGTAGAAGAAGGAGGGCGATGGAAACTGAATGATCCCAATACTCGAGTTTTCAGGATACCAAAATCTAGGTGTGTTGTGGTTTCCAGATCCTAATAGTCATGATATTTCAAGATCATAGGCTTCCCCATACCCTTTTCTTCTCCCTTTCCCCATTTCCTCCCCTCAACCAATTGCTGTTGATGTGGGAGTTCTAATCTGAATATGGTGGCAGTGCATCCATAATAGCCACTCAACAAAAAAGAATCACAGTTTAAAATTGTCAAAGATAATCTCTCTCTCTCTCTCTCTCTCTCTCTCTCTCTCTCTCTCTCTCTGTGTGTGTGTGTGTGTGTGTGTGTGTGAACAGCATAAGTAAATCAGTTGAGATCAGTGTTCTTAACAGCATGAATATATTGCTTGATTGGCTGTTTCTGTTCACCCGAAATTCTCAATATTCATGAAAAACTTGCATTGCAATTTTCAAGCATCATCTTACATTTGACAGCCCCTAAATATGTCTGCAGATGAGTCATGTAAATGTATCTTTAAGTGTTGGTGTGATAATATACTCTTTATACAGCTGCATGTGTATGCATGTCAAGGTCAGATAGACCATTAAACAGTACTTTATATTTTCTCTAGAACACTGCATTCATCTAGCAAGCATCTGTCTTGAAACTTGGATGGTGGTATTGGTATGTGTCAGTTAAATCCAGATAGAGATCATTCTGAAAATGTATGTTTTGGCAAAAGAGTCACCATAACAACACATATATATGTCAAAAGCACTCCTTGAGTTTCTTTCTACATTAATTAAAAAATTCAGATACAGATACTCCAACCTTAGGAATAATTCATACTTTCGTGATGTTAGGGCAGGGAGGTGGTCCCCCCTGTCAGATAAGCCTGTTTGAAACAGTTTTTACAAGTTCCTCTAGGACAAAAACCATAACTTCCAGCCTTCTTCTCAACTATTTGGTATCGGCAAACAGAGCTGGTTGAAATAATACATCAAAAAAATACCTGATCAACAATATTATATATATATATATATAATACATCAAAAAAATACCTGATCAACAATATTATATATATATATATATATATATATATATATATATATATATATATATATATATATATATATATATATATATATATATATGTATATGTATGTATGTATGTATGTATATGTATGTATGTATGTATATTTGATTAGAATATGCACAAGCAATGCAAAATTTAACAGATTCGAAGAAGGAAAAGGAAATCTAAAACTACATTCAAATCCTTTAGAAAGTTACTGCAACCCTACATGTTACATCTTTTGCCATTTGAAAGCCTTTTTTTATTAATTTTTTGAGAGGAAAAGGCCTTCTTTTATTATTTTCTTCCATTCGTCATTCTTCAATCATAAAATCCAATATATGCAAGCAAAACATCAATATCAAATTCAAAAAGACAAATCAGTCAATCAAAGCATAAACTTGATAGCCAGAACAACAGAATCAACGAGCATCCCCAACTAATCACTAAAATCCATTCAACTGCAACACGTACCTGGCACAGATTATAGGTGAAACTATCATAGTTATCTATAACAATGATCGGCTTCTCATTCTTCCTATCCCCATTCGAAACCCTAGGTTCGTCCACCCCACGTACCGCCAAAGGTCGCGAAACAACCAAACCCCCCTTCCTTATCGCCCCAACCCCATTGGAGACTTCTAATACATCAAAAATATGCCATCTTTAGTAAAAACGACCCCGAAAAAGCACATCCTGACACCACCAAATGAGATCGAAGAAATCGCTGTTACCTGAGACTCTGGTGGTGGGAACAAAGGCAGTACGAGCTCTGGGAATCGAGCAGCCAGAGGGTCCGGGGAAGAGCAAGAGAGATTGGAGAGAAGCCATCGGAGGAAATGGTAGAGAAAAAAAAGGGTTTAGGGGGGCGGGGGGGAGGGGGGCGGAAGAGCGACAGTGAGAGAGAATTTATGTAGGAGGACGGGAAATTCTTTTGGCTGACAGGTGGCGGTCAGTTTTCGCCCGTTGGGACTTGGGAGTCCTCGTGCAGCGGTGGTCGGTTGCAACTGTTTAACGGAAGCGAGGTCGGGCCCTCTGCCTACCGGCTTACTTCTGCTACATTTATACGGCTGGCTGGCGTCTCGGTGATTGCTTTGGTTTGCGGACTGGGTATGCCTCGGTTGCAGGTATCCAATGGCCGCGATGAGGGTACACAACAGAACGGTATGGTGAAGAAGAGTTTGGAGAGCTTTTATTCTGAGAGCACGTTGCGATGTACTTTGGAGTTTGGCGGTTCGTGCCCGCCCATGATGGATGTACGTGGGCCACCGAAGCACTTAGCTAGAATATAACGAAGAAAGGGACGGGCATTCACATGACTGGTACTTAGCTACTAAATGGAAAAGACAACTTTTCCTTCATCAAAAAATTTTATAAAAATCTAGCGGACGAAGAAATATACCTTACTCCTTTGTCCGGAGCCGGATTGTTTGGATATTGGCCTGATTTTCTCAAATGGCTTGTGCACGTTTAGAATCAGCACAATTTTTTCTAGATGAGCTCTAGAAAAGATTGTACAGCAATTCTATTAGAAAGTTCAGAATTAGCGGAGCATATATTATATATCATATCTAATTTGTCTAGGAATCTTTGAAGCATATTGATAGCCGGTGGAATTTATCCTAGAGGGGGATGCTGACCTAGGCTTGGGATATTATGAAAATAATGATGGATGATTCGATCTTGATTACTCAAGATATCTGAAACTTTTCAACCGCTCATATGGTGATTCATAAACTATTTATTTCTTATGAGCCTTCATCTTTGAGATTTTTCAAGATCAATTTTGATGTTAGTATGAGAGGCACCAGAGATGATGCTGGATTCATCATTCATGTCCCTGGCTTCAGACTTATAACAACCGGTGGGTATCACCTTCTTGATTGCATTGTTCCTGCAATTGAGCTTTGAGCAGCTTAGGCAGGTATCTCCTTTGCATGATTAAGGTTACGGATGAAGAGGCTGTTGATTGAGAGCGACTCTTCTACGATCATCAACTGATCGCAGAAGAAGCCGAGGGGAGGGGATGCTCATCCTCTCCTCACTCAGTGATATTTGGCATCTTGTACAGGATTATTCCTCGATTGACTTCAGACACATCTACCATGAGGCTAATAATGCAACTGACTTGGTGGCCTCTTTTATGGTTGAGCATTCCGAAGGAGTGGTGTGGACTGAATTAGCTGAGGTGCCGCGGGCACTCCATAATATTTTTCTTTCTAATCTTTTTGGCTGTATCATATTTGTAATGTATGAGTACTCCATCTTACCTAAAAAAAAAAGAAATATATTTATGAGAATAAAAAGATGTCACACACTGAATCTAAATTTTAAATTAAAATAAAATTTAAAAATATGAACAATCATCGTATATCTATAGAGAACCGTCCCCATAGATATGCAAGATATTTAACCTATCCAAAACTTTAATATAATATATAATATAATAGTCTTATCATAGACAGTAGTATAAATAGAACAACAAGCTACTGTGCATAATATTATTAAATTTTAAATTTTATAATATTTATTTCAGTTTACACAGCATTATTAAATAGTTTCTTTCCTCGAGAACTATCTATCTTTTTAGATTGGCCTCTCTTCTATATACAATCCCAAAATCCAAGTCTAATCTTAAAATTAGATCCCGAAGATCTGAAATAACATGTGAAGATTTATGAGCTTCATGGCTTAGTAAGTTATATATATGTGTGTGTATTTATCAAACAGATCTAAATCATAAGATATGCAATTTAAATACATAATATAAATTATGATGTCAATCTGATCAGTATCAAAATTATATAATTAAAGATGTGCAAGATATAATCTTATGCCCGCTCTTATATCAAAGAAAATCAATAGATAATAAAAGAGTCCAATATATATTTCATTTCATAATACTATACGAAAGCATGGATACTCACTTCTTCTAGCTCTTCAGCCCATATTATGGTACTATAATTATCCCATGTGGCCAAGGATGTAAAGTCCATGATACTCTCCATGGTGGGGATTTGAAGTTTACGTTTGCCTCCGTGGTGGATATCTCAATCTACATCTACCCTCGTTGTGGAGATCTCAAGATCGAACAACAATACAATAAGATAGAGAGTCAAATGATATATATCAATAATTATAAATCATATACATCCTTTTCTTTTGATACATCTTAACAAAACTTTGATACGGTTTGATACAATCAGATATAATTCTGATATATTTATGATATCTATATTTTAACAAGTAATAATCATAATTAATCAGGCTGATCCAATCATAACATGTAATATCAGTCAATTCAACTTATAAGTCTCAATATAAAATTAATTATTCATATTATATAAATACCATGCATGATTAGATCGGAAAGCAACTAAAATTATTTACATCAATCAAATAGATAATACAGCAATTTCATAAATAATCAGATCCCAAATATATTCATAATAATTTACACTATTTAATTGAACAAGATGATTCTTCTTTGATCCCAATTGATCATAACAAGATGTCAGTAATTAATTTATATTATATCAAAAGATGATATAAAATTTATTTAATTTAAATTAATTATAAATATAAATATTATTTATCTCCAAATGCCGATAGTCCAATAATTAATCACTCAATCAGAATTTCTTAGAACCTAGCAAACCACTACCATAGCTAAGTTAACATGCTATAACAAGATTTTAAGTCACTTACTTCTCAAAATCTCTCAACTTTGGGCAAAAGAAAGAAAGAGAAGAGATGATACAATAACATCTCCTTCATCCTTTCTTTTTGTAATAGTCCTTTTTCACTAATTATTTATTCCAGCTACATCCTTCCAAAAATTTTCAAATATTAATCCTTCCAATTTTTTTGCTATAATGTTTTAAAATTTTTATTTTAATTTTTATTATTTATTTCATTATCCACTAACTAACTTAGCAAAAATCCACTAAATATAAGAGTTCTATCATCTAATACGTAATTTTTAATAAAAATTAACTACATACTAGAAATTCTAATACCAATTTATTAATCAAATAATACCATAAAATACTTAACTTTACCTCTTTTAATAAAAACTTCCCTCGTGATAATAGCACAACCACCAAAGCAGAATAGAAAAAAGAAGAGAAAAAAGAGAAAAGGAAGAGGAAGTAGAAAATAAGAAAGAAAAAGGTAGAGGAAGAAGTATTAAGCTTTCCTTCTTTCTTTCTCTCTTTTTTTTTCCCTCTTGATTTCTATTGGGGATAAACCCCACTCCCGTTGAAGTCCAGTCTCATGCTTAGCCTAATGCGACTGATAATCATGAAAGAACTTTGATCGAAAATTCTTCCTTCAGCGGTCGAATCTCAGTCAAACTCCTTCAGCGGTCGAACTCCAGCCAAACTTCTTCAGTAGCCGGACTTCTCTAGCGATCAAACTTCTTTCGGACTTCTTCCTTAGTCGAACTTCTTTCAGACTTTTCTATCAATCAAGCCTCCCAGCTTTCGGACCTCTCCTTCAGTCGGATTCCTCCAAGAGCCGAACTCCTTCCAGACCTCTCCTTCAATCAGATTCTTTCAGGAGCCGAACTCCTTCCGAACCTCTCCTTCAGTCGGATGCCTACAGAAGCTGAACTTCTTTCGAACTTTTTCTTCAATCAGATTTCTCTAGGAGTCAAACTTCTTATGAACCTCTTCTTCAGTTGGATGCCTACAGGAGCCGAACTCCTTCCAGACCTCTCCTTCAGTCGGATGCCTATAGGCATCGAACACCTTTCGAACTTCTCTTTCAGTCGGATACCTCCAGAAGCCGAACTTCTTTCGAATCTCTCCTTCAGTCGGATTTCTTTAGAAGTCCGAACTCCTTTGAAATTGATATATGTCAAAGTTCTTCACCAACCAACATCTGCTTCCTCCGAACTTTGGCTATTAAATCACGATGAATGGTCACTATCAGTCTGCCGATACCTCTCTCTCCATAGCAAATCCCACGTGACCTCAAGCAGCCCACTATCGGATGATTATGGCTGTCACTATCAGTCTGACAACACCTCTCTCTCTGTAATAAACTCCACGCAGTCCCGAGCAGTCCACTACCAGATTGTATGGCTATCATTATCAGTCCACTATAGGCTCCATCTATAAAAAGAGATCCTCCAGATATTTTTTCTCTAAGATCTTTTCTTCTTCTCAAAATTCTACTAAATTATTGCCTGAGCACTCCATTTCTATTGACCAAAAGAGCTGATTTGATTATCAAAGGATCCTGCCAGAGCCGCCACCACCGACTTCGAACGAAACTTTATTTTGTAGGTCATCGATGCGACCTCTTCTTCTCCAACTTCAGCTCGATCCGACATCAACCAGATTCTGCACCAGTAGGATTGGCACTAAAAGAAGGGCCCTTTGTTCCTGAGGTACCCTTATTCTTAAAAGAGTGCTCAGCCTATCCTATGGATCTTCTTCTTCAAGGTCCATCTCCATCCTCTTCCTTGATCCCAAGAAATGCTTTCAAAGAAGATGACTACCCAGAGATCTATCACCTCTACCGTCAGATCCGTGCCAGATCCATCCGTTCCTGCTCCAGCACCGACACTTCAACCTCCTCCTCCACTGACGGCCATGATAGATCCAGAGCAGTTTAATCTGCTGATACAGCAGATTCAGGACCTTACCGAGATGGTGCAGACCATGCGGCAGCCTCCGATGGCGATTCCATCAGAAAATCTACCATCAGTATGTCAGAAATCAATCCTAAGAAAGAGCACTTGGGTTAGCATATCCGTTGCTCCTGAAAAGAAAAAATAAAGAGCAGAAAATTCTTGATCGAATCATGATTCTTCTCCAAAAGAGATCTTCTCCATCTACGATCGAAAGCCTTCCAAGATCTGCGATCGAGATGACGTCCTCGATTATAAACTACGAGAGATGGATCGATGGATTGAGAAACTCCGCCACATCATCCCAACTCGCCATGATGACGTCTGCACCAATCCCACTTTCTCTTTTTGAATTATGCAAGTGCCCATTCTGCCAAACTTCAAACTCTCCCAATTTGAAAGCTACGATGGAACCTCTGATCCAGTCGATCATTTGGAGGCCTTCCGGATCATGATGCTACTCCATAGCACACCAAATGCCATCTTATGTCAAGCTTTTTCGTCTATCTTAAAAGAAGCAATAAAAAATTAGTACTCGACATTGAAGTAGGATACAATCTTTTTCTTTGACCAGATGAGCCATCAGTTTATGGCTCACTTCGTTAGTAGCCGACGTCCGTACCGAGGTTTGGATTCCTTAATGCATATCAAACAGAAGAAGAAAAAATCTATCCAGACTTATGTCATCCGATTTAATGCCGCTGCATTGAAAATCCAAAATCTGAATTAGCCTGTTGCAATGACCGCACTCAAAGGCAGCCTTCAAAAGAAAGATTTGTTGTTCTCCCTAGAGAAGAAGTACCTCAGGAACTTTGCCGATCTGCCAGCTTAAGCTGAAGGATATGCCCGAGCGAAAGAAACCTTCAAATTGAAGAATGAAAAAGCTGCAGGAGAGCGGCAAATAGATGAATCTAATAAATCTACAGCTGATGGAGGGCCGAATAAAGTTCGATTGTACTTACGAACTTTTCTTGAGTGCAAGCGAGTCCAAACTCCTCGAGCTCGTCATCAAAGAAGCTCCGATAGAAAGGCACGAAAAAGTTCTTCCTCCAGAAGGTTTCACAACTACGCCCCCTCAATGCTCCACAAACGTCGATCTGAAGCAAGAAAAAATTGGCCAAGGACACTGCCGCAGCCAGAACCACCAAGAAGTGAGAAACAATAAGGAGATCAACCACCTCTCGACATCATCAACACTATCTTTGGAGGACTTAGTGCTTCGACGAACCACCATCTCTTAATCTTAGAGCCAGGAGAAGCTTGTCTCAAATTGAAAAGGCCCGTATGAAATAGAGAAGATCGTCCGACCTGGAGCTTATCACCTGAAGAAGCTCGGAGGAACAATGCTCCGACGACCTTAGAATTCAGAAAATCTAAGTATGAAAGAAACAATAAAAAATGGTCATGTTAACCTCGGCAAATCGAAGGCCTCATTCATTTTAGACGAGATGAGGGGAGAGGTTTTGACAACGGCCCTTAAGTGTCCCTACAGTCCGTTAGGAATAGGAGGAGAACCTCATCCTAACATAAGCAAAATCGAAGGTCTCGTTCATTTTAGACGAGATGAGGAGAGAGACCTTGACAATGACCCTTATGTGCCCCAACAGTCCGTTAGAAATAGGAGAAGAACCTCATCCTAACGTGAGATGAGGGAAGAGGCCCCGACAATGATCTTTATGTGCCCTTATAGCCCGTTGGGAACAGATCCTAACATGAGCAAAATCGAAGGTCTTGTTTATTTTATACGAGATGAGGGAAGAGGTCCTGATAATAATCCTTATGTGCCCCTACAGTCCATTGAGAATAGGTCCTAACGTGAGCAAAATCGAAGGCCTCATTCATTTTAGACGAGATGAGGGAGAGGCCCTGACAACGGTCTTTATGTGCCCTTACAGCCTGTTGAAAATAGAAAGAAAATCTTGTTCTAACATGAGCAAAATCAAAAGTCTCGTTCATTTTAGACGAGATGAGGGAAGAGGCCCTGACAATGGCCGTTAAGTGCCCCTACAGTCCATTGGGAATAGAAGTTTAGGAACATGAGGAGAACCTCATCCTAACATGAGCAAAATCGAAGATTTTGTTCATTTTAGATGAGATAAGAGGATAGGCCCCGACAACGGTCCTTATTTATTCCTACAATCCGTTAGAAATAGGGGGAGAACCTCATCCTAATATGAGCAAAATCGAAGGCCTCGTTCATTTTAAAAAAGATAAGGAAAGAGATCCTGACAATGATCCTTATATATTCCTACAGCCCATTAAAAATAGGAGGAGAATCTCATCCTAATATGAGCAAAATCGAAAGTCTCATTCATTTTAGACGAGATGAGAAAAAAGACCCTGATAATGGCCCTTATATGCCCCTATAGTCCATTAGGAACAAAAGAAGAACCTCGTCCTAATGTGAGCAAAATCGAAGACCTCGTTTATTTTAGACAAGATGAGGAAAGAGGTCCTGACAACGGTCCTTATGTGTCCCTATAGTCCGTTAAGAATAGAAGAAGAACCTCATCCTAATGTGAGCAAAATCGAAGGTCTTGTTCATTTTAGACAAGATGAGGGGAGAGGCCCTAACAACGGTCCTTATGTGCCCCTACCGTCCATTAGGAACATGAGAAGAACCTCATCTTAACGTGAGCAAAGTCGAAGGCCTCGTTCTTTTTAAACAAGATGAAAGGAGAGACCTCAACAAGATCTTCTTCAACTTTAACAGAAAATAAGATCTTCTTCAACCTCGGCTGGAGATAAGATCTCCCACAAGCTTTAACTTCAACCTCAACAGAAAATAAGATCTTCTTCAATCTCGATTGGAGATAAGATCTCTTTTGAGCTCCAACCCTTCAATAAGAGATAAGATCTTCTTCAACCTCGGCTGGAGATAAGATCTTTTCGAGCTTCAACTTTAACGTCAACGTCATTCAATCTCGACTGGAGATAAGATCTCTCTCGAGCTTCAACTTCAACGTCAATAGGAGATAAGATCTTCTTTAACCTCGGCTGGAGATAAGATCTCCTCCGAGCTTCAACCTGAATGGGTATAAGATCCGAAAAAGAACTTCGACAGTTATCTTTTTTGTACCCCCTTCTTTCAAATTTCGAACTCGAAAGTGGTGAGACTATTATTGAAGATAAATTTCGCTCCCATCGAAGTTCAATCTGATGCTTAGCCTAATGCGATTGATAATCATGGAAGGACTTCGATCGAAAATTCTTCCTCCAGCGATCGAATCCCAGTCGAACTCCTTCAGCAGTTGAATCCCAGTCGGACTCCTTCAGTAACTAAACTTCTTTAGTAACCGAACTCCTCTAGCGATTAAACTCCTTTCGAACTTCTCCCTCAGTCGAACTCCTCCCAGACTTCTCCATCAGTCGGGCCCCTCCCAGCTTCCGGACCTCTTCTTTAGTCGGATTCCTCCAGGAGCCGAACTCCTTCCGGATCTTTCCTTCAATCGAATTTCTTCAAGAGCCAAACTCCTTCCAAACCTGTCTTTTAGTCGGATGCCTACAGGAGCCAAACTCCTTCTGAGCTTCTTCTTGAATCGGATTCCTACATGAGCCAAACTCCTTCCGAACCTATCCTTCAGTCGGATGCCTACAGGAGCCAAACTCCTTCTGAACTTTTTATTCAATCGAATACCTCCAGAAGCCGAACTTCTTTCGAATCTCTCCTTCAGTCGAATTTTTTTAGGAGTCCAAACTCCTCTGAAATTGATATATATCAAAGTTCTTCACCAACCAATGCCTGCTTCCTCCGAACTTTGGCTATTAAATCATGATGAATGATCACTATCAGTCTGCCGACACCTCTCTCTCCATAGTAAATCCCATGCAGTCCGAGCAGCACATTATCGGACGATTATGACTGTCACTATCAGTCTGATAATACCTCTCTCTCCATAACAAATCTTATGTGGCCCCGAGCGGTCCACTACCGGACGGTATGGCTATTACTATCAGTCCGCTACAGGCTCCATCTATAAAAAGAGATCTTCTAGATATTTTTTTCTCTAAGTTCTCTTCTTCTTCCCAAAATTCTGCTGAATTCTTGTCTGAGCACTCCATTTCTATTGGCTAGAAGAGCTGACTTGATCATCGGAGGATCCTACCAGAGCCACCACCACCTACTTCGGATGAAACTTTATTTTGCAGATCACCGATGGTGATCTCTTCTCCTCCAACTCCAGCTTGATCCGGCATCAACCAGATTCTGCATCAATAATTTTCAACCCAGTCACACCCATGGCTCATCCACTCACTCCCATGAGCTCACACACATGCACACACATGATGAGTGGGAGGAAGAGACAGAGGTCTCTCCTTTGCTTCTCACCCACACAGCACACACACACACACTCTCACAGAGAGAGATGGGAGAGGAAAAAAGAGAGAGAGGGGCTAAGAAGGGGAGATCTTGGAAGAAAGAGGGAGAGATGGAGAGAGTGGGTGTGGGAGAGAGTAGAAAGAGAAAGAAAGCAGAAGATTAAGAGGGGATTTGGGAGGAAACATGAGAGAAAGAGGGAGAGGTTTTGATTTGGTTAGAACAGAGGAAACCCCTGTTCATTCCTTTTTTTCTTACATAATTAGAAGTGTGCATTCAATTTTTTCAGTCTAAATCAAACCAAAGTTTTGGAAAACTGAACTTTCGAACTTGTATTTTATAGCACCAAAATTGAGCCGAAGTAGCCTAAAATCGAACAAACCAAACCAAAATAATTTTGGTTCAGTTCGGTTTGGTAATTTGATTTTAGGCTTCTCTGTGCTAAGCTTTTGATTTTGGTTTGAACTTATTAAATTCTTTAATAATTTTATTATTTAAACTGCAAAATTATACTTGAACTTAGTATTATTATTTAAATTCAAATCAATAATAAATCATTAAAAAAAACTTAATTCAATAAAATTACTTCAAGCTCTTTATAATTTATCAACATAATATTTATCATTAGTTACCTATTTCAGTTTTCGGTTAATCAAAGTTATCAAATTAAAAATCAAAGACCGAACTGATTAAAAAATTTTGGTTCAATTTTAAACCAAAATCAAAACTTTTAAAAGAAAAATTAAACCAAACACCATAATTAACAGTTTGATTTGGTTTTCAGTTAACCGAACCATTTGCACACCCCTATCTATGATGGCGAGTGCGCAGCTCCTTCTACGAACGGCCATGGGTCCGCAACATGCGGACCCCCACGTGGCATCGATCCTGGGCTGGGTTTCACAAAAGATATTGACAATAATCTGATTTCTAGGAGGAAAAAGATGTTGGTCAGAATTAAATCAATAGGACATTCAAGCATGACCCTTTTTCCTTGATTTCTCATATATGAATTATCAAGATATATATCTAAATCCAAAATTAATACATAATACATTCAAATGTTAGTCTAACTTCATATTACAGGGATAATTCGCCATCTGACCCTATCTTTCTCTTCTTGAATTACGACCGAACACTCATCAATGACTCAACAGAACTTCCTTGAATGTTAGAAAGAGAAATCCAAAAAATCAAGATAAAACAACTTTATGACATTGACTTCTACCCGACCTCCACCTCGGATGCTTACCGTCCCTAAGATGACAAAGAGTAAGGTCCAACGACCGACATGATGTTACAAAAGGAAAGCAAATCCTCCTAAAGTTTCAGATGGTTTCCATAAACCATGGATATGTGAGTTAATGTTATGCAATTAACGTTCATAACCCACCACCCATGTTTCAAATGAACATGAGCATTGATTATCCACTGCTGTTATCAAATTTGGAGGATAATTGTCAACTACTCTCCCCTGTATAAAAAGGAGTAGAGGGGACTCTCAAGTAAGTTCTGCTCTAGAGAGAATCATTCATACTCTTGCCTTTTCTTTTCTCTACTATTCTCAAGCTTAAATTGACTTAAGCATTGGAAGGTTCCTCATAGAAGAATCTTTAGCAAAAGTGGACTTGCTTTGTAAGTTCGCCAAGAAGTCCCAGTCCTCGAATTAAGACCGATCTCTCAGGTTAGAAGGAGTTCAACAAGCAATCTCATACTTTGAAACTAGAGTCTTGCAACAGTATTTTAGTACTAAAGGAAGGATCTAATCCCGTTCATAGAGGAAGGATATGAACCTTCAATGATGGTCCAAGGAGGTGGCAATCGAGGACTTCATCCACCATGGGCATTTTTGCCCTTGAGCTCACCACCGTCAAAAAATATTAGTGCAAAAAAAGGAAGGATGCAAATGAAACTAGAGAAGGCAAAAAGAGAGAACTGAGCCAAAAACCAAGAGGAAAACAAGGAAGATAAAGGTGGAAATGGAGGACCTACCGAAATATGAAGTTTCGAAGAATTGGAGATCATTTGCGCCGGAGAAAATGATGGCAATTAGAGAACTTCCCACTAGTAGCTACAATGGCAAGGGGATGAGCAGCAAGAGAACGATAGGAATTTGAGAGAGCAAAATAAAGAGAAAGTAACAAGAGATAGGCCTATTTATACTATAAACCAATGGTCTAGATTGCATTCCTAAGTTATCAGATTTCGCCAAATTATTGGCATTAAAAGCATTGAATCATGCAACTCTTCTTCACACTATCCTCAGATTAAGCCACGTGAGCTGATCCGCATAGCATAGTGCGGCCCTATCGATGTCTGACACCTGGCAAGCCCCAATAAGTCTATAAATGATCTTCAGATCTGCTTTTTAAAATTATTATGTTGCAACATCTCAAGCCATCGATCCCTCGTGATTATGGTGAGACTTGCGAAGCAGTGTATTAATAAAATCATGAGATTTTTTCCGCCGAATGCTGCGGATTAATTGCCCTAAAGGAAAGCTCAGATCGGTAACCGAAGACAAGCCTTGAAATCGACTACTTTTATCTAAAGCAGTAAGATGTTTTCGGACTCGAAAGTAAGAAACAAGTGTTATGAGGATAATCTGCCATCTAATCCAACATTCCTCTCCTTAAATTACGGTCGAGCACTCATCAATGACTCAACAAAATTCACTTGAATGTCGAGAAGAGAAATCCAAGAAATTGAGATGAAACGATTTTATAGCATCGGCTTCTGTCTGACCTCTAGCTTGGATACTTATTGACCCTAGGATCGGGACTTTATTAATGATAGAAAGTGAGGTCCAACAACTGATAGACCATTATAGAAGGAAAGATAACCCTCCTAAATTTCGAATGGTTTTCATAAAACATGGGTATGTGAGTTAATTTAATGCAGTTAATGTGCACAATCCACCATCCATATTCACACATTGATTCTCTACTACTGTTATCAAATTTAGAGGATAATGGTTGACTACTCTCCTATATAAAGAGGGCAGATGGGACCCTCAGATAAGTTTTACTTCAGAGAGAATCATATATACTCTCTTTTTTTTTTTATCTGCTATTCTCAAGCTCTAACTAACTTAAGCATTAAAGAATCTCTCATCAAAAAAATTTCGATAAGAATAAACTTGCTTTGTAGATTCTTCAAAAAATTCTAATTCTTGAATTAAGACCGATCTCTTAGGTCAAAAAGAATCTGATCATTAACGTCATATTTCAGACTGAAATCTTGCAGCAACACTTCAATAAGCAATTAGATTTTGTTTCTCTGCGACCTAAAATCTCTCTTCTTCTTTGCAACCCAATGATGATGGTAGTACCATTATTGGCTTCAACTTGGATTAAATTTTGGAGCAGGATAAATGGCATCCAATTCTGCACCATGCAGGATACTTTTAGCGGCATTTGTCATATCACATTCATGCTCAAACCAATTTGGCTGTAAGCACCACAACGAGTCAGGAGAGGTAAGCACGAACCCAAGGGAGGACAAAAAAAAGGACATTGAAATTATCAATTTGAGTATGCTTATGACATGACTGTACACTAATTAGGGATTTTTTTAGTCTAAGATTAGACTAGAGAGGATCAATCTCTCAATCACAGCCAACCATATGGAGCAATGATTGTGATCGAGCAAACTCCACATAGTATGGCATATAAATGTGCTCATAGGGACTAGCCAATCATAGCGATCGCGCAATATATGAACCACCATGCTTGGTAAAATTAGTCTCTTCAATCCTGCAATGGATGAATATCTCAGCTCCTGTACCTTTATCATATTTGCCTATTCTTTTTTTCTTTTTTTTTTTTGATGAAAACAAGGAGAAAATAAGTCCCTTCCCCTTGCATGAAAAAATTTATATTAATTAAGAAGGTATAGTACAGAGAATAGAATAAAATATAAAATATGTAAGGGATTTTAGATACGTAAGGTTCCAAAAGGTCCGGTAGCAACAAAATAGTTGCATGAAAATGTATAATCTAAAAAGTTATTCCGATTGATTTGTATCCCCACCATATTTGCCTACCCTGTACCATTAGGATTGGGTATTTAATCAAATCGAATGATTTGTTCTTAACTAACAACAACTCCTATTTTTATCCTTCTTATCATCTGGTTATTTTCCATCAAGAAAATTTGCTTTTGGAGCAAACCTGATCATGCAAGAGTATGATGCACACACATGGGGCCACCATGGTTTGTTTTCTTTTTATCCTAATATATCGTACAAACTGAAATTGTTATATTATACCATGCGTTGTGAGCAAAGAGACGACGCTTTTAGAGCCTCAAAAGAAATGTCTGTTCGTTTCCACGGACGGTGTTATGTGCCATGAGCATCCACTTTTGTTTCATCTCCACGCTCAAATACCGTCACTTGAGCATTCCATCATCGTTCTAGCGACACAACAATTCATTCTCTTTCTTTCCTTAATTTTTATTAAAAAAAATATCTCTAATTCTCCTACATTAAGCCCATAATGAGATCCAAAACGACGAAAGAAATCCAACAAGCCCAAAAATATTTCAATCAAAATCCGAATGGTGAAGATACATACAAAAAAAATATATATATAAAGAATCCAACGGATCACCAAAGTAGGGCCCACGGTCAACAGGCCCACGGACATGCGATCCAAGTGCGCGGGCCGTTGGGGCCGACCCAAGCGCGCATTGGCGCGCGGCACAGCCCAGCGCGAGCATGCAGCCTAGATGCGGGCGCAGCCCAGCACCACGTGCAGCCCAGGCCGGGCGCGATCTGGGCCCAAGCAGCCTCACGGATGCGCGGGAGAGTCCTTTCTCCATGTGAATTGCGCGTGGTCCTCCATTTTTGCTTGGATTTTGGGCTATGATCGTAGGTATTTAAGTAGCAAATCGAGAAAAATAAAAGGTGTGGCTAGGTAGAAGGGCCGTGACTTAAGATAGAAGATATGGCTTGGTGAATTTGAGAGAGCTTGAGATGATTGGAGCAGAGAGAAGAACGCTAGCGATAGTAGGAGCAGGAGCTTTGGACAAACAGCTAGGCGATGGACTGCGATCATTCCAAGAGATCTCCAAGAGAGGTTTGGTAAGGATAACTTTTTGTTGAGAGGATTGTATACGTGAGTTGAGAATGTGTAATCTCCTATTATATCTTTTTCTTTTTCATAGTAAAGTTCTACATGCCCCGTAGAGACGAGCCTTTAGACTGATCCACGTACTTAATTGTTCTCATTTTGATTTTCTTCTTTCTTTCTGTCGCAATCCACTGGTATTAGATTATTAACAAGTGATATCAAAGCGTGTTAATACTTCCAACAGCTTCTAAACACACAATAATTTCAAATCTTATGTGAGTCCGGGACTTGCATGTTCACCATTTTTTCATTAATTTATTTCCTAAGATGCTAAAAAAAATGTTATAATTTTCATAGCAATGCTAAACCCTAAATCTTATGATGAGTAGAATCCATTCATTATTGTCAATGCACTTAATTGTCATCGGATAAACCAGCTCAAGACAAGAATCGATTCTTACCAAAGAAGTACAAGAATTCGGGTTGTATCGGCATCGTTCTTTTGCGAGTAAAATATTTATCTAAAAGATTATATTTTTTTAAATAAATATTTTATAAGTAATATATAGATAAAAAAATAATTTATTTATGTTCTCTTATACATGAGTAAGTTGCTCCGAAATTTGTTATCCATATTCTTTTATATTATTATTATTTTAAATAAATTATTAAAATTTATTCATATTTTTTATAATATTTTTTATATTTTTTATATTTTAAAAAAATGAATGACTGAGTTATGGAGCATTAAATAATAAGAATATTAGAAACGAGGATTATATGTTTTAGTATAAAATTAAATGCCTACTTTACTGATTCATGGAAAAAATGAACTTTCTTCTATTTTTTAGATAAATATTATTTATAAAAAAATAATTTTTTATTTTTAAAAAATATAAAAATATTAATAAATTAATTAATGAAAAAAATAGATTATTTTTTTATAATATTTATCTATAAAAAATGAGGGAAAGATTCGTCTTCATTCATCCGTTAGTGAAGTATATACCTCCTCGTACGCAACGTCCATTATCCTGAAGATTGCAGTTGGTAGGATTTTTTTTTTTTTTTTAATTTGAAAACAATGCATTTTAGTTTTTTTAAAATAAAACACAAAATCACATGCACTAAAAATGATAGATTACTCCATTTTTATATATTTTTAAAAAATTATTATTACTAAAAAAATTATTTTTATTTTTTTTAAATAAATTTTCATCCTCTTTCTTTCCATTGATCTTGCGATCAGCCCGACCACATCGGTTTCTTGAGCCCCGTGGTCATCACTTCTCCCAGTAGAGTCATTTCTGATCTTTCAACTACCTTACCGGCCTTCTTTGTCGGATATTAAGCTATTTCTTATTTTCAATCACGTTGCCGGTCCTATATTTTTTTAGCTCTATACTATTGTTATTTAAAAATATAAAATATATTTTCTGTTGTCAGATCTTTTTAAAAATAGAAATAGAATTTACAACGATCCCAGACGCAGTCTGCTACCATTCCACTTCTCGGCCCCAAAAACTCGCCGAGCGTTCCGAATCATCGCCGCCTCCGGTTCCGCGTCCGCGACTCCGCGTCCCCGAGCGCCAAAACGCTGACCACGACGTCGCCTGCTTCGCCAAAAGGAGCCATAAAGCCCCATAACGGAGTCTCTAAGAAACGGGAAACGAGTAGGGGGACACGCACTCTCGAACTTGAAACCGGTGTCGTGGAGGCGAGGTCTATAACTACTTCCCCCGAAGCCCACCACCCAACCGACAATCGCTGGCTGGCACACAGATTCTATGCGGAAGTCTAATCATGCGTCCATTTTTTCCCTTATTTAACCCGTCCTGCCCGTCAACATGCGGGTGTCAATTTGTGAAAATGTGACGCCAGTAATCGACGACATAAACGGACGGCAGATATGATAGAACCGTTACCGCATATAACATCTGTACGGGCATCCGGACTGCCATGCACACCGAGCCGACGAATCTTCTCTCCGGGATCCGACTCTTCTCTCCCCACTCTCTCTCTCTCTCTCTCTCTCTCTCTCTCTCTCTCTCTTATGGGCAGTAGGGAGCGATCGGGAAGCGGCGAATGCGTGCTCCACAAACCACCTCTCCCTCCCCAAAACCCTAGATCCTCGCCGCTCCGCCTTCCTCTTTCGATCCTCTCTTCTTTCCTCTCCTCCGAGGTCGATCTAGATCTCGTGGAATTCAGCTCCAGAGATACCCGAATCCATTTTCTCCGCGTAGAAAGAGATCTTTCTCCCAGCTGAGATCAAGCTGGTTTCTTGCGCAATCCATTCTCCGATCGTTTGAATCCACTCCATTCTCGATCCCAGATTTATTCGCTCGATTTGGTATTTATTCGTAATTATTGCCTCGATCGCGCTTGGATCGGTGGTAAAGATCTGAATTTTACCTGCATTGCTTGTGATTTCTATCTATAATCTACTTGATCCGGGTTTTTATTAGTAGGAGTATTTTCCGGGATTTGTTGATTATTTTGGCGTTTTTTTGATGATTTTTGAATGGATTTATTCTTGGGTTGGATCTGCAGGTATGGAATTGTGAATTAGGGTGCATTGGGGTTGCTGGCCATGGCGGTTCCATCAGGGAATGCGGTGGTCCCAGAGCAGATGCAGTTTTTGGGTGGTGGTGGTGGAGGACGAGTCGGCGGCAGTGGTGAGGTGCAGCGGCAGTGGTTTCTTGATGAGAGGGATGGGTTCATTTCATGGCTGAGAGGAGAGTTTGCAGCGGCGAATGCCATTATTGACCTTTTGATTCAACACCTCCGGGCCACCGGCGAGCCAGGGGAGTATGATCATGTTGCCGGGTGCATTCACCAGCGGCGCAGCCTATGGCAGCCCGTCCTCCACTTCCAGCAGTACTTCCCGGTGGCTGAGGTCATGTTTGCCTTGCAGCAGGTGGCTTGGAGGAGGCAGCAGAAGACGCACTTTGATGGACCGAAGGAGAAGGACGGGAGGAAGCTGGGGTTTGGGTACCGGCAGGCGCATCGTTTTGAGGCTGTTCGGGAGAACCATAGCTCCCCTGTTTCAGTTTCAGTTGGGAGGGATGCGGTCAAGGCAGAGAAGGTGGAAGAGAATTTGAAGAAAGGAGAAGATTCGATGCCAAAGGACAAAGCCCAGGTGTCAGAAACGAAAGACTCATCAGATGTGGTGCAGAAGCATGGTGAGCATTTGTAGCTTTTCCTAGACTGTCATGTTCTTGTCATTCTGGTGGTTATCATGAGATTTTTTTCATTAGTTTGAGGTAAATGATTCATAAATGATTTGTTTATGTGTTTTTATCGATGCGTGTCTTCAAATAACAGATAATATGCATATCATTTCTGACCTGTTATTTACAGGGCTTCATAAACTATGTTTTCAATATGATTTTGAATACGCCCTATCTTTGAAAATTATTAAGTTGCCAATGCATGATCTAACTCTTGTAGAGTATAGTACTGTCATGGTAATGTTACATATCTTTCCTCTCTAGAGAATTTACAAGCTGGATGCATTTGATTAAATTTCTCCCATAGAAAGGAATGAATTTTGAAGAAATATTGCAACACAATGATCATTATAGAAAGGAATGAATTTTGAATAAATATTGCAACACAATGATCATTATAGTTTCTAATTTACTGTTTTTATGCATTGCATATATCCAGGGATCGGTGATGTTTCAATCTCAAAGAACAATTGCAGCCTGAAGGAGGGAGAAAATCTGGTTGGAACTGAGTCCAATAATTTGGAGCCTACTCTTACGGATGTTAGCACTAACTTCACAGGTACACATTTCGTAATTCACAGTTTCGAAAGATCTTCTAGACAAGAACAGAAAATGGACCATGATATACAGGATCAGGTTTAATATGCTTAATGTGCAGTCAAATTTCAAAATTAATACAGCGTGTTGAGTTTTAGCAGTTCCATCATCACATAATGTTCTTTGCTTCTTCCTGCAATGAATAAAATTATTTTTTTCATGACATTTACATTTCAGGTGCTGTAGTTTTGCATTTCATGGAAATTGCAGCTCTTTAAAGTTTGCTGGGAAAAAAAAAGGTTGATCTCTGATGGTCTAATCATAATGAACACAATTCACTATGACATGAGTTGCAATCAGTTTGTGATGAGTAATAAGTGCATCGGCTACTCATTCTCTTGACACATCAGTCCTTTCTTCAAAATTGTCAATAGATGGATGACTCTATCTTTTAATTACTTATATTTGATACTAAGATATTTTTCTAGCGTGAAGCATCTAAGTTTTTCTTCTTGTTTTGATGAACTTAAACTTATTGAATTAGTGTCCCAGTGGTCACAATCCTATCACAAAACCCCTCAGTTTATCCATTCATATTTGAAATTATAACTTCTCAACTTGCACTGTTATTTTACAATTCCGGTAGCTTAGGATGATGATCTCATGGAATATGTGCCAAATGCTTGTAATAAGTGGATGTGGAACAGATTGAAATTGAGACCTTTCTTGACATTATTTGAAATGGTTGCTTCAGCATTGCGAACATTCATTCCCTCTTAATCTCTCTGTTTTTTTTCCCCCTTCGAGTGGGGGTCTCTTTGTAAGTATCCTGGGATAATTTTATTCTATCTTTTAACAGCTTTGCGACCTCTATATTGCCATGAAGGGATAGCACATGCTACTTTCACTTTTTGATCAACTTTAGTATTAATCCATGAAGAAGGAATATTGAAGGGACTTAAATCTAGAAGATCACTGTCATTATTTACCGTTGATGCCTTCCACTTCTTCCTAATCAAAGTGGTGTTGGGTTTGTAGCCAAACTCTAAGCTGAGAGAACTCTTATTCGATCCTTCAAACTCTGTTTGAATGCTGGGGAATTGAAGGAAAGAATATCAAAATGGTTTATCAAATTTAGGAATTTCAGCGCAGTTATCTTTTAATCTTGAAACATTTTATTATTTCCTTTTTTTTCCTTCTGCTCTTTAAGAAGGCAATAATGTCCTTTGACAGAGCTGATTCTGAATATTTCAATTTTTTGATTTCCTATTAATTGATGAGCAGACAACCAAACAATGAGATCATTTGTTTTTGTTACTTTGATTTCAGTTATAAGTTTAAATTTTATCAGGCAACAGATGAGGCTTTTCACATTTTCATTTCCTTTACTTCCCCCATTAACATTTAAACACAGCCTTGGATACAACTGATTTCCCATATTTAAGTTTTATCATGCCCATTTAAGTGATAGATAGTCCTCTAAGACCTATAACCTATTGTAGCCTAAACAAATCCCTTCTATTATAATTTTAGTTAGAAGTCAAAAAGCTTTTGTGGCCAGTTGTCTAGCTCTACTATTCTCCTGAGCAGTTTCATTACAAGTTTCCAGAAAAATCACTGTGGTACAGTGAAAACTAAGATTAGCTTACTATAGATGTTCTCAAAAGTATGAAAAAAGAAAGCTAGGAGGCTCCACTGCACATGAAAAGCTCATGAAGCCCACCCATTTGGCCTGGCAGCTCATCATTCAACCAACTGCTGAGGCTCGTGTATTGCACCAATTTTTGTGAATTACATGAATACTCTCTTGTCATGTTGAAGAGGGAACTTTTAATGTGCACAAAATGGGAGTCCTGTAGCAGCATCATAAAGCTATTAACAACTCTCAAACTAGTTTTAAATGAGTGTGACCATAAGCTGATTACTGAGCTACTCCCAGTTTATTTTCATATTGTTCTATTCTAGCTAATTGATGGTCGAAAAATCTAATCAATAAGTGGATTGGATTAGTTGGACTGCATTTTGATCCATGATGGTAAAAACTTTCTTTCCAACTCGGAAAAGAATTGGATCACCGCCCATGTCGAATCTGGAATCAAAGGGAAACTTGAATGGGGGATGGGGGACTTGGATCTAGTTCTGAGTGCACCAACCACCCCTTGACATGGGGAACTGTGTGATAAAGGGAGTCTGTTGGATTTGATATAGGGGTGTATCTCTACTGTTCATTTTCATGTTGTAGTTGCCATGAATGGTGACCTAAGATTCTTTGTTCTAACTCTTCATTCTATGATATGATTGGATGCAAACAAATTGTGCTCTTCAAGATGCTTGTTAATTTTCTGTTTTGGCTATTGTAGCCTTACTTTTAATTGGATCTAAACAGACAATTTGTGACTTCCATCATCATCATCGTCAATTATTATTATTATCATCCTTATCATTATCATTATCATTATTATTATTATTCAATTAAATAACCATTCCAAAGTTGAGCTTTCATTCTCTCTTTTCCTTTTTTTCTTTTAAAGGGTCTAGCAATGATTCTATTCCTCGCCATGATGGAGATATTAGCTCAAACCAAGTTGGAAAAGAGAAATTAATTCCAATCCCCAAAGATTTTGTGGCTAATGAAATAAGTGATGGAAAGATGGTATATTCTCATGTCACCATTACTGTTCTTTCTCTTCTCCATGATAGTTGCTTCTTTAATGAAGGAAAGTTTCTTTTTTAAGCCTTCTGGTGCATACTAATTATTAAAGCATAAATATGATCTTGCAGGTCAATGTTGTTGAAGGACTTAAGCTCTATGATGAGATATTGGATAGCTCAGAAATCACCAGACTTATTTCATTGACAAATGAATTGAGAGCTGCTGGTCATAGAGGAGAATTTCAAGGCAAGATCACTTTTGTCCATTTTATTCTCTCTTGAAAAGATGAGATGGCCACCATAGTTTTGCATGCATTCATGCTGATACAATAACGTCCTGATTGAAGAAACATTTTCTTATTTGTTTTGGATGATATGAGAAGCTTCTATGACTTTTTTTCTATTTTAAGGAAACTGATAAGTTTTTCAATGAAGACATCCAAGGCTGTGTATCTCAGTGATAGGCGAAGCACATTTGTTTTATGGAGCAGAGTGACTATAAATTGAAATATTCTCTTCTTCATGCCCCTTCATTTCCCTTTTGAACATAATAAAATGCACTTATGTAGGCATAATATTTGATCCTAGGTTGGGAATGTCTCGAAAAGCTTCTCTGTTTCTGTCCTTAAAAGAGCTGAACTGTAGTATCAACTGTTGATAGGTATTTTTCTAAGAAGTTGTTATGTTATAATTTTTATCTTTAACCTGTTGAAGAATTTTTCTGGTTAGTGCTAACAAAAGTTCTTCCATCAAATAGATAATAAATATGAGAATCATTAATTCTCAATTGAGCTTCACCTAAGTTTCTTAAGCTTATGTTGTAATCCATTCCTTTTATCAATCAGTTTGTGTCTCCTTTGTTCCAGAAAGGTGATATAACAGACACCAAACTAATATTATAAAGCATGAGTTGGAATCTTCAGATCTATCATTATTTTGGCATGACTGAAATCAATTGAATAGCATGCTAAAATGTGTAAAATTCTTTTCATGACTATAACTGAAATGCTGTAGTCTCTGGTTTGCTCTAATTAATAAAATTCTCATCCGAAACTAATCACTGTTCACTTTCTTTTATCCTAGTCAATCCCCCCTCCCTAATGTTTCTCCTTTGTGCACTCTTCCTATCATAGAATCCAAATAGGCACTGCTAATTTTAATTAAACTTGCTCTTTCTCTCACGTGCAATGCATAAGCTTGTGTATTAGCATATATGTGTCTTTGTGCATGTACATTTATCCAACGAATTTGACTTTGTTTCGTTACCAGGGAGTGATAAAAATCCATATCTAATGCCATATGTCTCATTAGTGATTTCATGATGTTTTCCTCATGAATCATGGAAATGTTTCTAAGTGATAAGGTTAGTACATGTTATCGCATTCCTCTTATGCAGATGAATGCCATAGATTTTGGTAGTGAATGGTAAGTTGCCCAAATGTAAGATGAAACCTGCACCCTTTGAAGCTCTGTGCTTGAAAATTCAATAAGGATTCATGATTATTGGAAGCATAATCATGAACTATGTGTGCTACAAAGTGATAATGTGGTCTTTTGCTTGGGCAATGGCCCATTACTTTTGCGTGCATCTCTTTTTTGTTCTCATATTTCATAAAGTACTTCCCAGTCATTGATATGACACAGAAACAATTCTTTCTTGGGTATCAAAGGTGTGTATGCTTGTATCACCTTTTTGTTTATAAAGTTGCAGTTTGTTCTGGCAACCAGATCTGCTGTTTCAAATGGCTATGAGTACAATCTGATTTCCATATTTTGCCATTATTTATGATCTTGGAATGATGTGAAGCAGGGCAGACGATTGTGATGTCAAAAAGACCAATGAGGGGGCATGGACGGGAAATGATTCAGTTAGGCATTCCTATTACCGAAGGACCTCCAGAAGATGAAAATACAGCTGGGACCTGTAAAGGCAAGTTCTGCTTATTTCTTCTAAGCTAAAGTGTACATTGATATTGCCTTTCTAATGTGGACCTAAAATTCAACTTTCAGAGCGGAAGGTGGAAGGGATTCCTAATTTAGTGCAGGATGTGTTTGACCGTTTGGTTCAGCTGCAGATCATTACCGTCAAGCCTGACTTTTGCACTATTGACTTCTTTAATGAGGTAAGCAGTTGCTGATGGTAATGCTTTTTTGAAATTAATATTATATATGCGAGCCTGATTTTTGTTCTTGCATGTAGGGGGATCATTCACATCCTCATACCTGGCCACCCTGGTACGGTAGGCCTGTTTGTAGCTTATTTTTGACAGAATGTGACATTGTCTTTGGCCGAGCAATTGATCACCGTGGGGGAGATTACAGAGGTCCTCTCAAGCTCTCTCTTGCAATGGGGTATGCTTTCATTTTTTGTGTTTCAAGACTTTTCCTAATAGTGTCTATCAGACTTTATTGTTAATTGATTATGGCATTTCACTTTCTCTGATCAACTTATGGGTGGCAAGCTGTAGGTTTCTGCTTGTGCTTGTGATACACGCATCTGTTGTTTAGCTAGTTAATTTCTTATGAAACTGGAACAAATGCATAGACCATTCAGCTTTTCCTAAGGGATCTTTTAATGTCTTGATCCTTTTTAATGTGTAGTCATCTTGTTTAGTGATCAATCATACATCAGAAATTGCAAGCATGAGATTTGATAGCAAAGTTTGATAGAAATATCGAAAATGGTGTTAATCTTTTTTCTCAACGGGTAGCAATATGTGTAACATTGAACTCTTTTGTTGGTCTAATATGTGGACTTCAAAAGTTGTGGATAGGTTGACTGATCCATGACCAGCCTTGCAAGGAGATGGGAATCTATTTCCTCCGTTCCGGAACAGTTTTGTGATATTTGGGGTTCAGATTTTGGTTGTTGTATGCATTCTAGGGCTGGTTAATAGTAGCTGTCTTAAACAAAAAAGGATTTGATGATTTTTTGTTTTTGTTTTGTTTTTTGTTTTTTGTTTTTTTTTGTTGCCAGGGCGTTGTTTTTGGTTGCGGGGGGGGGGGTGTGGGGGGGTATGGGGCGGTGTACCTTGAGAAGTCTACACATGATTTAGGGACTGCTAATACCTTCATGATGAAATGCAGACCTATATGTATCTAATCTTTAACCGGATCAAGAACTCATTTCTTGTTTATGCTTCGATCAAATTGGACTCCTAAAGGAAGAGTTACTCCATGAAAACCACCAAAAGGCTGATCATATCATCAAATGTGTTTGATTGCATAAAAGATGCACGCACAAAAAATGCTTAATTTTCATCCAGATACGATTATATGCCATGTCATAAGTTAAACAGACAACAAAATTCTCATGATAATTTGATTTCATGACTTAAATTACTCAGCCACTGTTGTACATTACCTAAGTTCATAATTTGTTCTTCTGGATGTGCAGTACCATTTAATGCACTTACTTTATTGGACAATTCCTATTTGTATATTTTGAAGAGTCAATCAGTGCAATCTTTGACATCTGTCAATCTGTAATGCATCACAACTTATTGCATAGATTTAATGTATAAAAGGAAACAATCATTTGGGAGAAATAGCTGGAACGAAGGAAACTCAGTGTATCCTGTCCAATCTAAATTGCTTCAGTTGGTGAATGATTCTGCCAATATTTTGTAACCTGCGCTCTCTCTTCTTTCTGTACCATAGGGCTCTTCTTGTGATTCAAGGAAAAAGTGCTGATCTAGCCAAGCATGCCATCCCCTCCCTGCGCAAGCAGTGCACCTTTCTAACTTTTGGAAAGTCACAACCAAAAAATTCTATTCCATCTGAAGACTTGCGCCTTTTTTCATCCACCATACCTCCACCATCACCTCGGGGATCAACTTCGGTTAGACCGCAAAATGTTGCCCGTCATTCATCTGGCCCTAAGCATTATGGAGTTGTTCCTACCACTGGGGTCCTGCCAGCACCACCCATCCATCCCCAACACCTGCCTCCATCTAATGGAATCCCACCAATCTTCATTGCACCTTCCCCTGTCGCCCCTGCAGCTGTGGCTTATCCTGCACCTGTCCCAGTGACACCCTCATCAGCTGCATGGACAGTAGCCGCACCTGCAAGGCACTCAGCACCTCGACTGCCAGTTCCTGGCACTGGAGTGTTCCTGCCCCCACCTGGTTCTGGCCATTCTCCAACATTGCAGCAGCCACCTGTGGCTCCAGGATCCACTGGAACTAGCACTCCTCCAGACACTATTGGCTTACCTGAGAACGAGAGCAACGGGTTGGAAAAGCCAAATTGTATCAACAATGCTTCTTCAAAGACTTCACCAAAGAGTGGAGCAGATGAGACAGGACCTAAACTGGATTGTAATGGGAACTCTAATGGTGGTAATGATGTTGTTGGGAGGACGGTGGTAGGTAAGGAAGACCAGCAGAATGTTGCTGCCCAGAGGAAGGTGGTGAACAGGCCAGCAGGTAATACTACCATGTAGATCAACGACGACAGAGAGAGTGGAGATGAAGATCTTTTCTGTTGAAGTAATAGCAGGAAAGGATGGTCAGGAAATCTCATGGAGCTTCGGGGCAAATGTAAAGTGCAACAGAGGGGTTGTTAGAACACGTTGTAAGTTAAGATTTCGGACTGAATCTGTTTTTAACTTTTGTAGGCTCTAAAATTTTCCTTATTTTTTCCCATGTCATTTTTGCTGTCATTGTTCTCGAACTTATTTATTTGACAAACTTTACTCAGAAGAAGTGATGACAGAAACATTATCTCCAGACAGCATTGCTTGCTTAATCATTCAGGGAGGGAGAGTAGCAAATTTTTTGCCTCCACAGCTCATACAAACTCTCGGTGAACTGAATGCTCGCTCCCATGCGCATTATAAGTGTGCTAAGTTCATGGGTCTGGGTATTTATGTTGCCATCATTTCTTTTTAATTGGAAACTGGGCACGTGTTGCATCCAATCGCCATCAACGAACCCTCTGGATATTGAGGCATTGCAGTTAAAATCCATGAAGGTGATATGGGGTCAGAACGTTTACCCCGAATGTCTTTTTTTTTTCACTTTTCTGGTAGATGAATAGTTTACCCTTATGACCAGTTTTTTCCAGAGAATAAAAGAGGAAAATATAACCGAATCTATGATAATGCTAGCACTCTGATAATGTCATTGTTTTCTTTTGTGTGTGTATATTTTTTAGGACTATCACTCCTACTTGCAAACTTGGTACCCTATTGACCCAAACCCACCAATTAATGGATTGGGTTTTAAATCAAAATTCAAATCCGTTGAAACTTTTGGTACCCTACTTGGATTTGACCCGAAGTTGACCAAGACTCACACAATTACCTGGTTTATTATACAAACATATACACATGTATATACATAAATATAAACAGGCAAACACACCCGCGCGCAAACACACCCACGCGCACACACACACAAAGGCTGGAAATTGGCTCGTGCTTCGGGCCAGTCCGATGTACTTCGGGCCAGGCTATGGTTTAGGCCTAAACAAAATCAGATAAGATTTGGGTTCGAATATATTGCTCATTATCCTTTCAGGCTGGGCTCGGGTATACTATTGGCCCAGCCCGAGCCTAATTATAGGTTCATTTTTCAGCCCGCTCAGATTTTGGCCTGCCCGACTAGGAATCTACAATACCTTACCCTTTTTTTTTTGGGGGATTTCTCTCAAGTGGCGACAAGCAGTAGCTTCACTAGCCTGATGGCCATTGCCGCCACTTCACTGGCGGCCCTAGAGTTCAAGAAGGAGGTTGGGGAGGCTGTCGACGGAGGGGGCATGGACGAGGGGGTGGGTGCAGTGGCAGTTGTCTGAGAGGGACTTGAGGAGGTAGAGGAGGGCTCAGCGATTACAGATGGAGTCGGAGCCAATGTGGGGGTGCAGTGGCAGTTGTCTAAGAGGGACTTGAGGAGGTAGAGGAGGGCTCAGCGATTACAGATGGAGTCGGGGCCAATATGGGCGACAAGCTTAAAGTAGAGGTCAGCAAAGGCAAGAGTGTTGGCAAGCTAGCACATGATGGATCTGGCCATGGTGGGTTCCTTGGGGGTGGGGGACATGTAGCTGGAAAGGAGGTGGTGGATGTAGCAGAGGGCTTGAGGGGGTTCAATGGAGGGGTCCTTAGAGGAGGAGGGAGAGCAGGAGGAGAGGAGGCGAATGATGAGCTCTTTAATAAGATCGAGGGTCTTGGGGTCATCCATGGCCGCCAGGAATCTAAGCTCTAGTTTCAGGGATGGCTTTGGCTCGTTTGGATCTTTTTTCTATTGTTGGTAGGGATTTTTTTTTTCTTTATTTGGTGTTGGGTTGGCTCAATTGGGCTTGGATTGGTTTTTTTCCAAAAAAATCGAGCCTAAGCCTAGCACAAAGTTCAAAAAAATTTATTTCGGACCAAACTTGCGTAAAGTTATAGCGCAACCCAACTCAGCCCAATTTCAGTCTTAATACACACATATGTATCCAATAGCATGCTTGTTTGCTTATAAGTGGTCAACTCCATCGTACCTAACATGAAGTATTTGGTCGACAAGCATGATACAACATCCAAACTATTATTTGATTATTAGGGTTTCCACTAGAAATAGAAATGAGTATACTAATTTAGGGCTATGATGTATGAATTTTGAATCTTTTTGCAAGATCATGTTATTATGTATTAAGCACTATAAGTAGATCTGTTGTTCTCCGATTTGTATAAACTTACTAATTGACTTTACTCAATCAACGAAGTATTAGGATCTGTTTGATTAAGTTATGAAAATCAGCTTATTTTAAAATTATTTTTTTTAAAAAAAATTTTAAAAAAAATACTATGAGAGAAAAGCAGTTTATGTTTGGCAAAAATATTTGATAAGCATTTTTATTAGTATTTAAGAAGTAGTTTGTATTTGACAAATCTTTCAAAAAAAATACTTTTGACTATCAAATTATGAAAAAAGACATACATAAATTTACTTTATAATTAATATTATTTAAATAAATAAATAATTTTAAATATTCATTATAATTAATTTTAATTTATTTTTTAATTTTTTATTTAATTAAATTAAAATAATAAATAATAAAAAATATATTAAAATTTTAATCAATATAAATATAATTGAATCAAAGATAATATATATTAAATATTTTATATAATTTTTATATAATAATATATATATATATATATATATATATATATATATATATATATATATATATATATATATATATATATATATATATATATATATATATATATATATATATATATATATATATATATAAATACATCATTCACTAAATAATGGGAGGGTTAGGTGAAAATAAATAGAGATAGTTATGGTAAATAATGATTTTAAGTAAGGATATTTTTATCTTAAAAAAATTAATTTTTTACTTTTGCTTCTGCTTTCAAGGAAAAGCTCTAATTTTCTGCTTCCTCCCTACGATAAAAAAAACTGCTTCTGCTGCTACTCAAAAGCAAATTATTTTTTAAAATAATCTTGACCAAATATTCTATTTTTTTAAAATATTTTTTTTAAAAATAAGTATTTTTTTCTTCTCAAAAGCTTGGCCAAATAGGTCCTTAATTATCCAAAAATAGGGATGTCAATTGGTCAGGTATACGTTGGATAGAACATTACTATACTAGTCTCATACGTATTTTGGAGTGAGATGGGTCAGGATGGATAGAATTAGATGGGCCAAGTTAGATAAATCAAGTTATATGAAACTATAAGAATCAATATTTTTACATACAAATCATTTTTTTTCTTTCTTACCCCATGTAGGATATTTGTAAAAGGTTATATATATATATATATATATATATATATATATATATATATATATATATATATATATATATATATATATATCCAACTCGGATTCATGGCAGGTTGTACAATTACCCCTACCTACTTTGGATTCCCTGCAGGTCCAGATAAAATCTATACCCAATTGGGCAAAATAAATTGCAAGCCCTATCTAGAGAAAGGTCCAAAATTAAAAGATGGGTTCTGAAGGAATAGCAACCGATTATCTTATCAAAGAAAAGCAATAATCAAAGTTGTCTTTTTTACATCAAAGATCCTATGAGTGCAGGTGATGATTGTGCACAAAACCCACAAAATAAAAAATTCAGCTGGAAAAAATCTTAGTTATTAATGCCCATGATGAATAAAGAAAATTAATAGGAGAATTAACTGCTCATGTAAAAGCTAGGTTGGCAGCCATGTAGCCCTGGGGTTTGAACTCAAGCTTGTAGCTTGAGTTGGAATGCTTCAACGGGGTAAAGAAATCTATACAGCAAAAAGCATTTTCAATATCAAAAACTAAAGGATTTGTTTCATTATTTTTGTAGTTATGTTAAAATAAGTAAATCTTATAGATGGTACATTTATACCAAACTAACATGGTCTTATGGTTATTGGTAGGCAAAAGACAACATAACACCTTAGTTATTATGAGAACCAAACATGCTATTAATACTATCGTATATCTAACAGAAACTCTATGAGAAAGAAACCACATAAGATTCAGTGATCCAATTAAAGTTACAATGTCACTAAAAACTTTACAACTTCACATAGTTATTGACCTTCCAAGCTCTGAAAATGAATAGCATCCATCTATTTCAGTCATCATCCTCGTGCAGCACAAGTGGATGGCATGGATCACTTGCTGTCCAACCCTAGCTCCATATCTCCAGCCCACGGTAGGGCCTACCATCTGAAGTGGTCGCATTTGGCAAGAGGTGATCTTGAACCCAGCCTAATGCATCCGAACCCGAACCCGAACCCGAACCCGAACCCGAACGTTGCGTAAAACCCGGTCATTCGGGCCGCAAGTGGCGGCGAGTGAAGCGGGCGTCCGCGCGCTCCCCGTGCGACCCTCATCTCCTCATTTATAATCTCCGATCTCTGCAAACGGAGAGGGAGGGAGGGAGGGAGGGAGAGAGAGCGAGCGCGCGCGCGAAGAGAAATAGGCGGGCTTTCCTCCAGCACGGTTGAAATCTAGGGTTTGGAGCCATCCTCGGATCCATTGCCCCCCTTTTTTCCTCTTATCCGGATTCTTGTCAAGAATCGCCGGCCCGATCCGGTAAACATTCTCATCTGGTTTCGTTGTTTTTGGATCTTATTGCATTGTCCTTGATCGGCATTTTAGGTATTCTTTTTTGTGGGATTTTGTGAACTAAAGGTTTTATTCTTTGATATTGTTTTTGTTTCCTTTTCTTTTCTGGGTATGATGAAATTTATATCGTTGATTCGCGTCTCTTGGTTCCTTGATCTTTTTGGTTTGTGACATCGATTCAATGGATTGTTGTTCATTTTGTCTTGTGGTACTAATAGCTTTTTCTGTTGCTTTTGGACAACGTGTAAGGAATGCTTGTTTCTTGATCGAACTAGAATGGATTCTAGAATCTAGTTTGTTGGCGTTACCTTTGCTTGTCGTATATTTGGGAGTTGGCTTCTATTAGTAAGAAGGTCGTCGGGATGTTTCTTTGATTTATTATGCCGTTTTGGGGGTTTAATCAAAATTTGTGTTGGGTTCTTAGTTTTTTTGCTCGTGAGTCCCTTTGTTTTACTGTTAGCGATATGTATTACTGCTGAAATAAAGGTTTATCAATGATGAGCTGTAAAATGGAGAAATTCTACATTTCTTTTTGAATGATTGTTATGCTCAAAGTCTTGAGTCAGGGGAATGCCCTTACAAACGGTGATGCAACTAGTGGAGCCTTTAGCATCAAGATGTTAAAAGGATTTAGGAGTCCTCAATGAGGGTGAAAAGCAGTACGACTTTAGAATGTGATAGATACTCACCGGAGCTTCAAGGATAGATTATTGAGCAAAGTGAATTTTTTTGGACATCAATGAAATGCATCAAGGAAAAAACACAATAATAATGCTGGCGGCGAACTACGCTCGTTTTTGCAGGTCAAGCTTGATATGTAGCTTGGGGTTTTGGTAGCATTTGAATAAGACATGTAACAAGAAATTTTGATATTTTATAATGATAGAAGCTTTAAAAACAAAAAGATACTGAGTACTGGTGAAAAATCATCCATGATTTATAATGGAACTGAAAATGAATATGATCCAATCGTAAGACTGTAAAAGATATACCAGGTGGAAATGAGGATTTTTATTAATTAGAAAATGCTAGATGGAATTTGTACCATAAGTTTGAGAGTGTGATGGTTTAGACCTATCAAGGCCAAAGAAAAGTTCATAGATAGTGATTAGGAATTGGTATAGAACTGAAGATGTGCTAAGAACTAACAACTTCTTTTCCAAAGTCAACTGTAGAGTATAGTCAAGAATTTGAAAGTAAGTAGAAGGTAGTTGAAGATGCTATCTATTTCAGAGGATTTGGCCCTGGGAAGAAACATATGGCAAATAATGAACCACGAAAATTATTTTAAATAGGCAAAATTTACTCTTAATTTCCTTGTTGTTGCATTTCTATTGTTAAACTAGTCTGATACCTCTATTTTTAAGATCGTAATCAAGTCTTTTAGGACTGCATTTCTATTGCTAAATGAATCTGATACTGATTAAGGTAATTGTAGAGGGGGCTATATTTAGATAGGATAATTGGATATAGATTGTAAGATTTTTCTTCTAATTTCTTTTAGGACTTTTTGAATATAAAAGAAATATGAAATTGAAGTTCAGGCAACTATAAAGTAAATGAATGGAGAATAGAAAGCCATGCATATGACAACTCTAGTTTTTCCAATATAGACTAATATATAGCATGTCTAATCTATTTATATATATTAAAATGAAAGCTTCTATCTCCATCTGCCATGTGTTGTCAAAGAAGATGTCTCCATCCACCATGTGTCCCCAGCTGTTGTCTATAAAGCTATAAATGGATCTGGTTGACCTGTGACCTATGACCCAATCTGATCTGACCCTGTAGATCCGATCCGAACCATTTTAAAGGATTCGCGGATCCGGGTCGGGCTCTAAAATTAGATCCGTTCTATTTCTAGATCGGATTTGGATTTACTGAATTTTAACTTGACCGGATCCATGCAGACTTTTGCTAAACATATATAAAATATATTATATATTATACAATCAATTTTTTTTTAAAAAAAATAAAAGCATTTGTTTTCATCTACCATGTGTCGTCCAAGCAAATGCCTCCATCTGCCATGTGTTCCTAGCTATTATCTATAAGACTGCAAATGGGTTGGGTTGACTCGTGATCCAACCCGATCCGATTCGTGTAGACCCAATCCGAACCATTTTAAAGAATCCATGGATCTAGATTGGTCTCTAAAATTGGATCTGTTCCATTTTTCAGATCGGATCTGGATTTACTAAATTTTGACTCGACCCGACCCATGGAAACTTTTGCTAAACATATATATATATAATATATTATATATTATACAATCAGTTTTTTTTAAAAAAAATAAAACTCCGCGCATTGCATAGGTTATATGCTAGTGGATCATTTATTTTGTCTGATCATATATTATCTATCAATTTAATTATCCTTTTATGTAGGTTTATTTTGGTAAAAAAGGGAAAACCTTTAACATATGGCTGTAAAAGACAAATATTTGCATGTTGTTTTTATGTCTATGAACTCCAATAGCAGACCTGCTAATTTTACTTCTCAACACTTATTGGTGATAAGTAATTTAAAAGCCACATGGTCACATAAACTATAGAAACCATACATACAAATAATTTGATATGTAGTTAGCATTCTCAAGCTGAATCTATGATTCCAAAGGAATGTAAAGTCCATTACATGGATCTAAATTAAGGATTGGATCCAGATCTCTTAGGGTCATTTTGATCTGGATCGTAAGATCCGGACCATGAATTGTAAAATTTTAACAACAATGTCTGATACTAATAAATGGAAGTACAGAGCATTGTAATCATATTATTCAACATTTCTATTTCTAATATTAGCAATAATAGTCACTATAAATAATAAGGAACAAGTGCTGACATTTACAGGAGATTTTTCTAGAAATGAAAAATGTGTGTTATGGTTTTAGTTATTTATTTATTTTTTTGACAATCTCCATTAGTCATTAGCACAATCTGCTTAGACAAAATTTGGAATTTTTCAAAATTTCTAATTTCAAAACTGTATGAGTTAATAGTTTCATGCTTTAATACAATGGTGAATTATGCACTTTTCCAAAACTTTTTATTTGTGTTATTGGGAATCAGATGTCCTGAGAAATATATTGATCTTTCATACTATATCTTTTTTAAATGTTGTTGAACGTGTTAGCTTTGTGTTCTGGGCTTGAACTGGGTGGGTCAAAATGGATCCATGTCTGATTGTACTGAAGCTTTAAAATATATTGAAACTACGGAACTGATTATGAAGAATATTATTTGTAGATGTTGCTATTTGAAAATAGCTCGTGTTTGTGGTAAGTGTGATCATCTTGATTGAATGATATGCCAGCTTTGTAAAGAAAACAGGAAAAAAGGGAACTAGGAAGGACTTCTTCAGCTATTTTTTAAATTTGTCATTGGATAATACAGTGTAAAGTTATATTTTATGATCACCATGTTTAGATACACCTGTTTATACATCTACAAGAGGCTGTTTATACACCAATTTGTACAGGTGTCACAAGTTGTTTTAGCTTTTCTCTGTATTTGGTAATTGCTCTGGATCTGAGCTAGCTTCTTGCTCTGGCAGAGATAGAAGATGGCAGACGGTGAGGACATTCAGCCTCTTGTGTGTGATAACGGAACCGGGATGGTGAAGGTACAAACAAATGATACTTCATCTCATCTAGGTTGATTGTTTCTAGGAAAATACCTATGCTTCTTAAATCCTATGCTACATCTCCATTAGGACAATGGTCTTATTGATAATGACATTAGGGGCACAATTTCATGCATCATATCTAACCAACAACCCAACCCTCTCCATCCTCAAAAAAGGGGGGAAAAAAGTGATACACACAACACACACAAGCACGGACAAAAAAGAAAAAAGAAAGGGAAGGTACAAAAGAGTTTATTTATGTGCATTAACCGTAATGGATAGAAATTTCTTAGATGGGACATACCATATGTGCTTATCATTTTGTTTCTCCCCAGGCTGGATTTGCTGGAGATGATGCTCCTAGGGCTGTTTTCCCTAGCATTGTTGGCCGTCCACGTCACACTGGGGTGATGGTAGGCATGGGCCAAAAAGATGCATATGTTGGGGATGAAGCACAATCCAAACGTGGTATTTTAACTTTGAAGTACCCTATTGAGCATGGTATTGTAAGCAACTGGGATGACATGGAGAAGATCTGGCACCATACATTTTATAATGAACTTCGTGTTGCCCCAGAAGAACACCCAGTTCTCCTCACTGAGGCACCTCTCAACCCCAAGGCCAATCGTGAGAAGATGACTCAAATCATGTTTGAGACCTTCAATGCTCCTGCTATGTATGTTGCTATTCAGGCTGTTCTCTCTTTGTATGCTAGTGGTCGCACAACAGGTAAACATGTTATTTGATTTTATATATTAATATTTTGGGACTTTTGCAATATATATATATATATAATATAGCTCTATAAAAATATCCAATTGCATATTTACCCTCCCAAAGTTGCAATCTTTTTTGTATATTTACCCGTACAATCATCTTCCATTAGGTACCATCAGACAAAATCATTAAACTGTTTCTAAATTTAGGAAATGACATTTTTAGCTTCACAAAACCAGCTCCAAAAAATTTAAATCAAAATAATGTTAAGAATTGAATCGAACCACTAACCATCAGCTAAAATGCAACCTTTCAAACCAACAAGACTGCATTTAATGTCAGCTTAAATTGATGCCTCATTTTCCTTATATTGATCGAATTGACTTGCTTCTACTACCTTATAATATTTGAATAGTCATTTTTTTCCTCTTTGATAAAAAATAAACAAAACACATGCTATGCTTTATTCTTTGGGATACTTTAGAACTCCATTATTCAAAATAATCAAAAGATAACAATTAGTTTTATTAGTGCTACACATTTTTATATATTGTATGTTAACTTTTCATGATATTTTTAAAAATATATTTTCTGATTACTTTACATTTACTCTGCTATTAAAAATTAGCCTAGAATGTAGATTCAAGCAATTGAAAGAGCAATAGTTAAAATAAAAATTTATAGATTGCATATTCTTTTCTCTTGGATAGAAAATAAAAAACTCTTAAGTATATTTCCTTGTATTTTCTAGATACTTTCAAAATGTTACTACTTAAAATGATTAAAAGATACCAATGTTATTTTAAAATAATTAAAATATATCAATTTAAACTATTTAAAATAGAGTTTCAAAATGTTTAAAAGGATAAAGTCAATTAAATTATTTTTTTTATTTTTATGTCAAATAGATGCATAGTTTTTTATATTAATATTTAAATAACATGATTTATATTTCATACTACATTTTAATTGTAAATATAATGTAAAATAAACATCAATCATTTAATCTTTTTATAAACATATTAAAAAATATGTGATGTAGAAAATATGTACAACTAATAGAACTAAGTAATAGTTCTTAATTATTTTAAATAGTAAATTTTAAAAAATATCCAAAAGAATAAATGGAGTATGTATTTTTTTTTAAACAGAAAAATTGAATATTCAAATATTGTGAGCTACTAGAAATAATTCAACTCATTTAATATAAGTAAAATGAATCATCATTTTAATCTGTCCCCATAAGTTGCCTTGGTGCTTAAGAGGCTTGTATTTTAACTGATGGTTAGGGTTTCGATTCAGCTCTTAAATATTTTATTAATTTCATTATTTTGGAGCTGGTGGCAGTTTAGTGGCATTGTCTAAAGGTACCTAATGGAGGTTGTTGGCATGGTTAAATACACAAAAAGAATTGGATTTAACGGTAGATATGCAAATTGCAACTTTGCAGGGGTCAATATGCAGTTGGGCAAAAACTCATGTTTTTGGTTCAGTTCCTCATTTTGAATAAAAAATATTTTCTTGTTTAAATGTCTTTTGCAAGTTGTCTACAAGATGCTTTTTGTTTACTTATGAACTTAAATTCACAAAGAGTTTAGCTGAAGGATGGAACATCTTGGCATGTCAATTCAAGGTTTTGATAACCTCTACTGTAAAAGCAACTGCAAACACAACTACTCTCATCCAGTGTGCATAATCTTGTGATGAGCCTTTTGTAAGTTTATAAACTGTCACTTTTCGTAGTTGGATCTTTCAAATTTTTTACATTTCATATTCAGCAAATACAAACTTACATTATGCCAAGCGCTTTTGTTTATGTTACTGTTTACGTTTTTGTTTTCAACTGACCAGCATCCTCATCTAATTAAAAGGTTGTGGGAAAGATCAGCAATTGATCCCATTGTGGTTTTTGAGCTGTGATGTTTCTTAATATCATTGGTCTGTTCAGTTTAAATTCTTAAATCCTGAGTTGGTAAGTATTTTGAGTCCGGATCATGTCATAGTTTCTCTTCTAACCCTTCCACCAAAAAGTTATCAGAATCTGAACTTGATGATATTTTGGAAGAGTTGGAAACTCTTATCACAGAAAATGACTTGATTCTGCTGATTTAATCAAAGAATTCCAGATATTGCTATATTTTATTCTATGATGTTGTTCCTTTCATGGTCAATCATAATTATGATGATTGTATGCATCATTTTCTCTCTTTGGGTGTTTGTTTGTATAGGAATTGTACTGGACTCTGGGGATGGTGTCAGCCACACAGTCCCTATCTATGAAGGATATGCGCTTCCACATGCAATCCTCCGTTTGGACTTGGCAGGGCGTGATCTGACTGATGCTCTCATGAAGATTCTGACAGAGCGTGGCTACTCTTTCACCACCACAGCTGAGCGTGAAATTGTGAGAGACATGAAGGAGAAGCTGGCATATATCGCTCTAGACTATGAGCAGGAGCTGGAGATGGCTAAGACCAGCTCATCTGTGGAGAAAAGCTATGAGTTACCCGATGGTCAGGTGATCACCATTGGTGCTGAGCGGTTCCGTTGCCCAGAGGTTCTTTTTCAGCCATCAATGATTGGAATGGAAGCTGCAGGCATTCATGAGACCACTTACAACTCCATCATGAAGTGCGATGTTGATATTAGGAAAGATCTGTATGGCAACATTGTTCTCAGTGGTGGAACCACCATGTTCTCTGGTATTGCTGACAGGATGAGCAAGGAGATCACTGCCCTGGCACCAAGCAGCATGAAGATAAAGGTGGTTGCTCCCCCTGAGAGAAAATACAGTGTTTGGATTGGAGGCTCGATCTTAGCATCTCTTAGCACTTTCCAGCAGGTGAGTGTGATTGCCCCCATTTTATTTTCTAGCACACATTCATTATGACAGATATGGACACCCATATGCATACTGGCAATCACATGAAAATCTCTATGAAAGCAATGGTGATATGAGCTTTTCTGGAATACTGCTTTTAAGGAAATTTGAACACTGCTTTTAAGGATTTCACTTAATGCGGAATTATGTATTAACATTCATTTCTTGTTGGATGAAAAGCACTCATGAGAAGTTGTCCATGATGGCAGATGTGGATTGCAAAGGCTGAGTATGATGAGTCTGGCCCATCGATTGTGCACAGGAAATGCTTCTAATTCTGACTGGAAAGCAAGTTGAATGAACTGTTACATCAGGAGGATGTAGCTTTCTTTCTGTCCTCTTCCTTATTCTTTTTGTTGGTGGACACCATATTCAGCCAACCCATTTATTATTATTTTCTTCTTTGCAAAGACTTGGACTTGTACTCAGAATTGTAGTTTATAAATTTCATTTTAATTTGGATTTCAGTTAATCTGTTACCTTAAATTTCTTTATTTCCGCTAATCTTATTTCTATTAGAAAGTGTATTTTAGTTTGTGGTTGGTTTTCATGCACCTATAGAGGTATGATGCCCGCTGGTTAGATAACCTCTTTGAAGAAAAATCACAGGAATCTTGTTTTTCCGTTGGGCTCAGTTCTAACACCTTGTTTGGATATAACCAGATTTGTACTTCTATTCTGTTGGATGCGTTATTGTCTTGGATGGATATGGGTTATACTTTGTACTGTAATTGGATTTGGTTGGATGTCAGTTTTATGTGGTTTTGATTGGCAGTGTGGTTTTAAGCAGGAAGTGAAGAAAATTAGTAACTCTAGAACTTTTTTCCTTTAATTTTTTTTTGCCTCTTTCTCGGCAACCAAATAAATATGTGGTTTTGATTGGGTTCTCAGCAGGAAGTGAAGAAAATTAGTAACTCAAGAACTTTCTCGGCAACCAAATAAAGCCTTGTCAGTATGGCGGTAATAGCATGGCACTCTTGGGAGGTTGGTTGATGGATTATATTTATGCCTCCTAGGCTGAAGGTTCAACATGCAGACTGCACATCTGTTTGGTTTCGCTCATATGATTATCTGGTTGTTTTAACTTCTGTTTGAGAAGCCTTGAATAAGTTGTGGCTCGATTTGCAAAGCTCATAATTCTCTCGGTTGTTTATTGACATCCACATGAAGGTAAGTTTCGACATCCATCTATGCTGACAGGCATCAGGTCATGCTTTACTGAATTATATGCCTTTTGATGCAGACTTTTCAAGTTGCATTTTAGTTATGTGAGGGATAGGTTATGCCGCTCATCCACAATCTGAGGATTTTTGAGATACTGAATTTTGCTGTTAGTATTTAACCTCTTGCAATTCTTGAAACAGAAAAACTCTCTGTTGAATTCCTCGATGATTGTATGTTTTTCTTTTCATGCCCTTAAGCTGGCCAAACGAATATTTAGTAGAAAATGCCATACCAATCTCCAACCAAAACAACAGGCACTTCTGCCTGCTCCTCGTGGCTGAAAAAACTTTATGTGGTGAACATGGGTGGATTATGTTTGTTTTGATTCATAGGAACGCCGTAGAGTCAATTTAGGCCATTCAACAGCTTCGCGGTCTCACCGCCTTTTCCTCTCCCCATTCCCCTTCCTCCTTTCCTCTCCCTCCCTAATCTTCTCTCTTGAAAGTAGGTGGAGCTCCGGAGGCGTTAGTGGGCCATTATCGGCCATTAATGATCTTTTCCTCTCCTTCCCTCCCTCTTACTCTCTCTCCCCCCACGCAACCCCCACCCCCTCTTTCTTCTTTCTTGCTCTATTTTCGTTGATGTTCGGAATCAAACGTCAAAACCATATCAGCAGACTGTTGGTATGGTTTGGCATACTCCGAATTGGATTAGCAAACCTTATGAGAAGATTATGAAGGAGAGCAATGGTGGTCATAAGGAGCAAAATGATGAGCATCAAAAAAAGATGGATAGATAGATGGCAGTTTCATAGCTTGAGGGAACACCTCCTTTTCACTCCCGTTGCTTAGGATCATTCATGAACGTCGTCACCATCCTCCGCTACTCTTTGCCAAGCGAATCTCATCTTCAACCCCTACAATCTAAGATATTATCCTCATCGCCAACATTATTGTTGCTCTTTGTCCCAGTGGCTTTCTACGTCCATGCAAGGTTGCCCTGTCAAATTGATCATGATTTTTGGCAAGCCACATAATTTGGCCGCCCTATCAAAAAATGCAAGGATAATTTGGTCCCCAAGGCTCCAAGAGGCTAAATTTATAAAGGACTACAAAATAAATAAATAAATAAAATCTTTCCTTGATCTAAAGCTGAAATCAGATCGGATTGAGTCAGGCCAGGCCATTTTTCTGCCCGAGCTCGATCCGAAGGCCCATCTTAGATCTAATTTTTTTTAAAAAAATATAGATCCGAGTCCAACCCGAGCCCAATTAGGCCAACCCACTCGACTCCCGCATCTTGATCGACGATGGGGGCGGCGACGATAGAGCACGAAGGAGGAAGGGGGCGACGATGAGGATAATGACGTTGATCGAGTACGACAGAGAGAGGGGAGGCAACAACGAGGGTGGCAATGATGGAGCATGGAGGGAGGGGGCGACGATGGGAGCGTTGATGTTGATGGAGTGCAACAGAGGGAGGGAGGCGACAACAGGGGCGGCGATGATGGAGCGCGATGGAAGGAAGGGGGATTCACGTTGGGGTTGAGGGAGGGCCGAGAGGGGAGAGGTTCTATGCCAGGACTGGGGGAGGGGGAGGGTTTGCATCATGGCCGGGGGAAGAGATGGGGTGGGTTTTGCAAGGGCCTAAGAAGGGCGGAGGGGTTCGCGAGGATTGGGACCGAAGAGGGGGGTGGGTTTCATGGTGGGGGCGAGAGGAGAGCAAAGGGGGATTTGCGAGGACCAAGACTGGAGAGAGGGGATGGATTTCACGAAGGACTTGGGGAGGGCGGAGGGGGTTCGTGAGGGTCAGGACCAGAGGGGGATTCATTTTGCGGGGGTCGGGGGAGGATGGAGGGAGGTTTGTGAGGGCCGGGACTAGAGAGAGGGGGTGGGTTTGGACTGAGGGAGGACGAGGGGGGTTCACAAGAGTCGAGATCGGAGAGGGAGAGAGGATGGGGATGTGGGGATTTTAATCAGGCTTGATTTTGGACCTGGGCTCAAGCTGGATCAGGATCGGATGAAAGATAAACCCGAGTCCTGCCCAAAAGTAAAACGGATTTTATTTTTTGGTCCGAGCCCGACCTGAATGATTTTGGGCTGAGCTCGAGTCCGACCAAAAATCATTCCGATTCAATGGGCCTCGGGCCGGCCTGAGCCCACTTGCAATCTTATTTCTTATAAAATCGACCACGAAGAAGAGGTGTTTTTCTTGCAAAATCTATGGATCTAATTTCTAATACCATGAAGATACTGAACTATCATATCACAAGTAATTTTCACAAGTAACTTCTATTTTGTATCTAATTTCTGAATTTTCGTTATGTTTCACCACTTCTATTTTTGTTGTACGGAAAAAAAAAAAAAAAAAAAAAAAAAAAAAACTTTGTCCTATATATATATATATATATATATATATATATATATACATATTGAAATACAAGCAGTTATGGCAATGTAAACAAGTTTAATTAACATAACTATGTCTTATTTTATTTCTTAAAATTATCTGACAGCATTAAGATCTGATTTCGATTCTTAGACCTAGTTTATTCTTAAGCCGGTCTTTCTCCTTGGTCCTCCGGAAGAACAAAATATGCCTCCAACCCTTGTTTTCGCTATTCCTCCTTCCCTCTGAAGGCGAAACGGAATGGTGGCCATGGCGGCTGCGGAGCATCCCCGTCTCCTCCTCCCTCAATTCCTCTGCTCCGACCTCTGTAAGGTACTCTCTCTCTCTCTCTCTCCCTCTCCCTCCCTACTTCCCTGGCTTCTTTTTCTTCTGCCATATATGGGCGTAAAAGTTAATTCTAGGGGGGGCTTCGTGTTAGGAGCTGGAGTTCATCCACCGGAGCTGCGGCACGGTGGGGTATCGCCCCAACGTCTTCTCGACGACCCTCTCCCACCTTATCGCCACCAACTGCGCTCACCTCATTCTCCCTTTTCTCTCCATCAGGGAGAGGCTCAAGGAGAAGGTCGAGGAGGTCTTCGGATGCGAGTTCGAGCTCTTCATCGAGTTCACCGGCCTTATCAGGTCCCAAATCCTCATCTTTTTTCCATTCAAATGCTTCTTTGCTTCTGCTCGAGGATACATGGTCACGCTTTCTAGCTAATTTCGTGTCTGTTGGAGATTGGATTGTATAGTAGATGAAAATAGTGGGAGATCATTGGAACATTTCATGCCGTTTTCCTGGTTTAGGGGAAAATGACAGTTCAATGGCTTATCTTTTGAGTCAACCTTGGAAGTACATCATGCATTGAATTTCCCGTGCAACACTTGAAGACTATATTAGTTTTTTTCTCTTGGTTGCAAAGAAAGCTATATAATAGGAAAAGGAAAGGATGATTCTTTTCTGAGGAAAAAGAACAAAATTTGAATTTTTATTTGTTCTCGTTGGTAGAATTAACATGATCATTCGATACTCTAGAAAAAAGAAGTTCTGCATGTCATTTTCTGGCACTTTTTTTGGGAGAAAATTTAAGGTCGAATTTTCTGGCAATTATGGATAATGATTTTCCCTATTTTAAGTTTCTCCTTAAAACAAAACAACCGAAGAAAAAAGAATTTTCCAAGGGATAAATGTTTCTTAGCCATTCTCCCTATGGGCAAACATACCACTTTTATTGTTTTCCTGATGTCCTTTTCCTACTCTCTCCACGGTTGAATACCATCATCAACAACCCTGCTGTCAAAAGATAATTAATATATATTTTTAAATTTTTTTCATGGACTAACTGAGGTATTAAATTGAGATCTTAGTTTACTTGTCAAGATTGTTTAATTTTTAAGTATCTATTTGAGGTGTGGAGCTTATTGATTAGATAGCTCTAGATCTTGCACTTTAGACAAATTGTCACTGGTGTTATGCATCTGAATTAATTTGTCGTTGGTGATGGCTGATCGACATGATATATGAATGGTTTTCCATTATGCAGTTGGTGCAAAGGAGCATATATTGGATGGCACAGTGATGACAATAGGTCTTATCTTAAGCAAAGAGATTTTGCGGTACATACCTTTCATCTGGAATGTTTCACTTTCATGATCATTTCTATGTTGTACATGTCTGGATTTATGTATTATGTCCAACTCTATGTCGTTTCTAGAACAATGAAATGCAATCACCTGGTGTTTATTCATGTTAATGCTCAGATATTGGTAATCAGGGAATCTTTTGCCTTCATGAAATAATGAAATATAATCACATGGTGTTTATTCATGTTAGCGGGGAATATTTTGCCTTCATGAGTTCATTGTTTCTGTCGGTCCTGTATAACTCATACACATCTTTACTATCCTAGTTCTATTTAGTTGAACTGTAAGGTTGTAGTTTTAGTCCTGAAAATGTAGTTTCCCAGTTTTCTAGTTTTATATTCTCATACATCCCTAGTAAAAATCATTACTTTTTAAAAAAAAAGAAAAAATAAGGCTCCTTTTCTTTTGTCATTACAATTTATATTCTCCCTAACGACTTCTCGTTTATTTCATAAAAGGCAGTTTGCTACTTAAACAGTCACGGAAAGGATTTCAAAGGTGGAATATTTCACTTTAAAGATGGGGAACCGTCATCCCTTGTGCCAGTCGCTGGAGTAAGTAGTACATCAGTGGTCTTCTCTTCCTTTAGAAAGATATTTCCTTTTGTTGTGTAAAAAGCTTTAGTCTTCTTATTTTCGCATTACACAAGATCTGTTGTTTATTATGGTATGGAAGGAACTACTTGTTCGAAATGGCCAATGCTAGTATTGTAATTATTATATAAAGTTATCTAGCATCTGTGTGGAATGAAGAGCTTGATGTTTCTTAATAATTACTTGTTATTTCTTTTAGGATGTTATCATCTATACGGCTGATAATCACAACATTCATTCTGTAGATGAGGTATGTTTCCATTCCCTTAAACTTGTTCAATAACTTTCCTTTCTGAGGTATCCTTTGCTTTTGCAAAATACATGACTTGGGTTTGATCTCTGGATTGGATAAACTTTAATGGTGTCTTACTCCATTTCATGGTCTTCTGCTCCTTCTATGTCTGTATTTATATGTTTTGAACTGGAGCTGGTTCGTCTTGGTAAGGCAAGTAGTCGATAGGGATTGTAGTAGCCAAAAAGAGGCCAGCATTGTCTCATGTGTTGTCTGCTATGAGGATTAATTGAATCCAATATCTCTGCCAGCATGCCATTTATTTGAGAACAAGCTGAAATGAATATCCCTGTGGTTGCCAGTCAGGAAGTTGTATCACTATTTTTATCTATTTTGCAGTATTTCTTGTGCTTTAAAATGTCAATACTCCAAAAGATTGTGTAGTATGACCAGAGTTCTACCCTGATATATCCTGCATGTGATCGTGATATGCCCTTAGTCTGTGGGCATGTTATGTTTAAGTTTAGACACACACACAGAGATCTATCAAGTACATGAAGAATGAAGGTAAAAGGATCAGAAAGAGGAGTGAAAGAGTACTGAAAGTTATATATGGAAGTGGAATATTAAGCTCATAAAAGGAAAATAAATCAGAGATAACTAATAACTTATTTAATGATCTGACAAATGAAGAATTTCTTAGTAGTGAAATCCAGGATAAAACCAAATTTTAGAACTCCATGGGGACAGCAGGTGGCTGGCATTTGAACATGACAGGGAAGATAAGAGAGGTGGAAGAGGAGAGGATAGGAGGAGAGAGTGAGAGCGAGGAGGGGAGGGGAGAGGAGAGGAGGATAGGAGTAGAGAATGGGGAGGATGAGGCCAAGAGAGATTTGGATGAGTAAGATAAAATATGATTTGACTTATTATGTATTGTTAACTATAATATGTTACTGCATTAATGTGATTTTATGTATTAATTATGCCTGGCTAGGCTAAGGTCAGCCTTGGCCTTGTCTGAATTGGTTTGGGCCTGGATTTGGAGCCTGGCTTGGGCCTGATGCCCTTTTCTTTTAGGCTCGGCTTAGGCCAGAGCCAGGTAGCATTGGCCTGTAATGTATTGCGATAATACAGCACAATACAAAACAATACAGTAGAATAATACAATACAAATATATGAGATTGTTTGTTTGAGGTAAATTGCTCAGCCAGAGACCACTTCATTGAAGGGGCTTGGCTTCCGATGGACTGAATACGCTTTGTCCATTTCTTGCTAAATTGGTCCATAGGAGGAAGTCAGTTCAGCTCCATTTTGGGCCAACAAAATGTCTGAAGGGGGCTCTGCCTGGCCTCAACTGAGTTTAGATATCCAGTTGTGGGCAACCAAATGGGTCTTTAGTCCAAGCAGCCCATTAACTTCACTGCACAAAGATCTTTGAGAAGAGCTGCTGCATTGGTTTTCTTGTGCCGGGAACCTTTTTGGTTTTCTTCCAACTCTTCAGAGTATTAAACAAACCCTGGCTTTTGATGACGAGTATTCTAAACCATTAAAAGATCTCCCTTTTCATTGTCTCCTTGATGATTTGATCCACTCTATGATTTCACAGGTCATTGATGGTGAAAGACTCACATTAACTCTTTGGTTCACCCGTGACAGTGCACATGATGAGGATGCCAAGCTGATCACTCTTCTCTCTCAGTTATCATTGACCCGAGAAGACGGTGAACGTAATTCTAACCTGCCTTTGCCAGCATCTGATAACATGTATTGGTTTTCTCATGGGGAGTCAGGTTTTGATATACGCTGTGCCAGGCTGCAAATCCTTGGGTTTAATTTCTATTCATCCAGTGATGGCAACTATAATGCATCTAATACATCTTGCGACCCTTTGGAGCTACTCATGAAGCCTTTGCGAATTGGTAGGGGGAATGAAATTTTTGAGAGGGACTTCATCAACAGTTTGCATGCTCTGCAGGTAATTTCTTGACAAAACCATTAAAAAATTATTCTTCTTTACTCAACCAACCGTATAGTGTGGTAGGCTTTTTGTTCTTCTTGCTTAAATTACTTTACTCAAACCAACTGTATGGTGTGCTTCTTGATTAGACTAGGATATTGCAGTTCTAACATTTCTGATATTGCAAATTTGCAATGCTTCTTGATTCCATGAAAAATTGATAGGAGTCCATGAACAGTGATGAGCTTATTTCTGCAATTCATCTAACAGGTTAAGTGATTTAGAAATGTTCTCGTGGTTTAAACTGGGGACCCCTTTCAGGTATCAAAAACAGTACTGATAAAGAAACCAACTGTTGATACAATCTCTTTGGTGAAACATCTCAATAGAGAGGCTTGTTATTTAAATGATTTCACCAGAGTCTGTCAAACCGGTTAACATTATTGCACAGTGAGATAACTAATTAACTTAAATCAAGGTTGGCTGGCCCTTAAACTTCATGGTTATGTTGTGAAGACTGGTATTACCAGGTGCATATTTAATACTAATATTGTCATCTGCTTTAATTGGTAATATAAAATATTCAATTATTCAAGTGCATGAGTCCTGCACTAAAACTTGTTCTGTTATTTCTATTGATTTTTGCATTTGCTAATTCTATCTTTTAAACAGGTGGTGCAATTCTACTACTGGAAAGCCCCTGAATTGACCACAGAAAGAAGAGAAACTGGGACTGCCATTGGATCGGCCCAACATTCTCAGATAGAGAAGTCTAGCGACTTAGAATTGTTGTTGCCATGCAATCACAAACTTGCTGAGACAGTTTTAGGCCTCGTGTCTCATGGTGATTTAAATCTTTCCTTTGACTGGAATGACTTTGCACTTGCGGTTATCAGGTGGGAAGACTATATATGTAGATTATATGGAGACTTGTCAATTCTTATGCCATATTGGGTAGCGCAGCAGGCTGTATATTTTGTCGATCCTGCTGAGCTGAAGAAATGAAATGAATGACCAAAATAAAGATCTTTCAATTATGCTGAAAGCTATTGCAATTTAATTATTTTATGCGTCTCTTAGAAAATTTGATGTGCATCTGAAACTGTTGGCAGGGGAAATCCTTTATTCTTTTTCAGTACTTTAGAATTATGACATGCACTGTCATTTTTCTTTTTTTCCTGCTGGTATTGGTATGCTTGCAACTGTCGTTGGGCAGAGGAATATAAACGCACAGAAAGTAAATAAATGCAGAGACTGTAGTTTATCCATCTAAAACCTTGTTTGATCAAATGTGTCTTGGTTTCATTTTCTTTGTATGACATCCACTACAATCTTCTATTTGCTCTACACAAAATAACATTTTGTGTGCTTTTTGGTAGGGTACTCTAGCATCTATATATAATAAGCTCATGGAATCTATTTCAGAAGCTCAAGGGTTCGAGGGATGTTGGTGTTAGAGAAATGAGAGCAATTGATAGTGCTCTTCTTTTCGAAAGTATGCTGGTGAATGATGATGAAACCAAATCAGCTACTAGGTTTGTTATTGCAGGCAAGATACTCATCCAAAGATGGTTTATGGCAGGTAAAAGTCCTTTACTGATGGTTCTCTTGTATGGCCAAGTATCATATCATGCAGGAAAATTTTGGAAGTTGATATTTGTTGGTTAGTTGGCAAGGGAAAATACTATCGGTTTTCACAAGGATCCTTGGATTCCTGCACTTCCCACATTATAGAGTAAATATTGAGAAATCAAGGGATGGAATTATTACAGTTGCTAATTTAATTGATTCCTCTTCAAGACTTGGAAAGAAAACTTCATTAGGGCTTGTTTGGATAATCCAACAAAATTTAGGCTGAATTTTTTGCCGGATTTGCAGATTGCCAAGTTCATTATATCAACTTAGAAAAATTTTTTTTACACCGCGGGTGGTTTAGCTCCGCAGACACCGTCCACCTCGTGTAGGACCGAAATGCGATATTTAAATTTTTTTTTTTTTTTTTTTGCTCCGGTTCCGTGTGAGAGTCAATTATCATAGGTGGTGTTTACGGAGTGGAAAAAAAAAAAAACGGGGGGGGGGGGGGGGGGGGCATGGACTCTGAAGTGATGCAGTCTGGCCGGGCCAACAGAATATTCGCCTGTTGGGAGATTTTTGACTCATTGGCAATATCGGCAATTCTAAAATTGAAAAGGTGCGCATGTGGATTTTGAACCATCAAGATCAGCTTCTTTAGTTCAAGAAAGAGAATGGAATGTTTTCTTCCATCACCCCGAAAAAAAAAAGAGTGGAATATTGTCCTCGCAATCTTATCATACAGAAATCACAAGTGGATCCATAGCTGGGCCATCATCTTTATTGAGTAACTAAAGTCGTTTGCCCAAATTTGGAAAGTACAAAATATTTCTCCAGGATCCAAATGTTCCTTTGGAGAGCTCTAGTTGGGGCACTTCCTATTCAGCCAGCACTTACAAAAAAAATAAAAAAAAGTTTTTGGGTTGCGTGGAATCCACCAATATTTTTGTACATCATCTTTTATTCATGATTTGGTTTTTCTCGTATCTCTACCTTAAAAATATTACAAGTTGCAAACAATATCAAGCTGACCACCCCGAATGCTTAAAAAAAAAAAAAATAGAGGACAGGGAGCTGTTCACCAAAGTGGGGGCGGTGAATGCAAAGCAATGGACTGCGCAGTCCATCTTCCATCATTACAAAACCCGCCCATTCCACCACGCAATTAGAGCGCAGATGTAGGCATATCACCATCACCTGTTGTTCCGACTCGTTTGTTTCATGCCTCTTTGGCTGCTTTTCTCCTTGTGTCATCACGTCGGAACGTAGCAGAGGTTCCTTGGCCATGCTGTAATGATTCATTTTTGGAGAGGTGTAGAGGATTTGTTTGGTGACCGTGGTGACATGACACCGACTGACAAGATGCAAAGCATATTGTTAGAGGACACATGGCACATGGGACGATGATGCTTTGTTGGGTTAGGTGCCATAATTCTTTAATTAAAATTTTTTAATAAAAAAAAGGACTCGGAGATATATTATATATAAAAATAAAAAAGAATTATAATATACCAGCACAGCAGCAGCTACGGCCAAAATAACTGATTCAGTAGCCACAGCTGCCACGGCCATATAAACTATGGTAAGAGAGTATAAACTAGAACATATAAGCTTCAAAGGTTGGGGAAGAGAACATTCCAACCTACTGCATAATCTGCAAAAGCTTTGCACAGCAGCTAACCCAAGAAAATTGACGAAATATAGATGGCAACTCGGGGATGTAGTGTGAGATGTAGAGATGAAGGCAATCCACATTTCTTTCTTAAGCGCATATATATATATATATATATATATATATATCAGTGGCAAATAATTGAAGACAACAGTTAAAAATGGCTATAAATAAAGAACAATTCTCATCAGCAACATTCAGCTGCACAGCATCCTTTAATTAGGGTTCACCAGGATGTTAACCCCATTTAGAGAAGCTTTGTCAATATACATTTTATTTTTATGTCACTATCTGTGTTTATTTTTTTTTCCACGTGTGGATGACTTTTTTTTGGGTAGCCAAGAGATTGACTACTGCCCAAAGATAATATCTTATCTTGTTAAAAATCAAATATATATATATATATATATATATATATATATATATATATATATATATATATATATATATATATATATATATATATATATATATATATATATATATATATATATATATATATATATATAGTTTAAAAGCTATCATTGATTTTAGAGTTTTATGGTCTGTTTGAATAATTGAACTCAAAATTCCATGACATTCACAAATCAGACCACTACAACTAACAAAATAATTTGATTAAGGACTAGACTAAATCTATATTCAAAAATGCCCGGAGAAAAATGCCTTTGGAGTGGCCAGCTCGCATCCCATGAGTAGATCTCTTTTTTCTTTATATACTCCAAATATATCATTGTGTATTTATGAATATAGAATTAATTCGACATGTAATCTAATAATTTTGTTGATTGTATTAGTTCAACCCATGATTTCAATAAAATTTTGATCCCAACCATCCAAATCTAGAACTTCTTATACAATGAGCTTGTATCCGTTGGCTTTATTTCGAGAAGTGAATAGCTCTTTCCACCGCACCATCCAGAGGTCCTTCACTCTCTGTTATGCTTTTGCATCCTGAAGCTATTTTGAGCGAGGTGTCAAAGCCCCAACTCGTCTTTCTTTTACGAGTCATGTACACGCTAATTGGCGTATTTTGATGGGTGTATAAATTTGATCCCGGTGCCGTATCCTAACAAAATTTTCTGGGACAATTATCTAATGCTAACACGCTACCTAATGCTAACGTATAAAATAATACATGATAAGGAATGTAGGACAGTACTATGATTGCAACACTGTTATAGATAAGGTTTTGGAGGAGGATGGCTCCTTCCTATGAGCCTTACCTCCCTCCAAAAAATTAATAGCTGTGTAACTGTATATTAAAAAGAATGGAATTCCTATAATGGATGACATTGGCATTCATGTGGACCATTTTCATGTTAAAATTTTTAAAATTTTTTTTTGCCACTTGTAGATTATTATTATTTCGTGGAAGGCAATGACAGGATAAGCGTGGTAGCCCATCCTTTGCACCAGCATCAAATATCAATATTATCTAATTCAGACTAATTCTCATCATAGAGGTGTACCTAAAAAAAAAAAATCTTATTATAGAGGCTTTCGTTTTTGTTTCCGTAAACCGTCTACATCAAGCTGACACTCTCTCCAGTCATAGGCTTGCTTTAATTTTGTTCTATAAACTAGTTCTTAATTTGTCCCTTTCTATTGTTGACATATTGCACCCATATAGAGTATAAATCAAGAATATATTCAGTTTCCGTCCTTATCTGATCTCCACCATCTTTTTTTTTTTAAAAAAAAAAGATGGTTGGGGAGGATGAGCTGGTTGCATATTTGGCGATTGCTTAGAAATGACAGAATTCACTAGTTCTTCTCAGGAAAGGGATTCTGTTTCAATTACCCGTACACAAGTCTTTGGTTTCAAAAATTTTCCTCATCATAGCTTCCATTATGTGCCCAATGGCTCTCTCCATGGCAACATTCACAGAGTCCTGGAGTTGAAACATAGGCTCCTTGGACTACAAGAGAGGTAACAAAAAGGGCCCCTCTTGTGTGCCCAATCTCATACAGAAACTGCAACAAAGCCGAAAGCACTGTGAAATGAAAATGAAAGCCAGCTGGGTGGCTACCCTCAGCAAAAGATCGATCACAATCAAACTGATATATTTCTATTATCCATGTTCGACAAAGCTAGTACATCTGCCGTAAGTAAATCTCAATTCCCCCCCCCTGCTCATCATTTTTCCCTAGCATACCTCTCATCCTGCTCCAACTAATGGGGTGCATGCACGTTATGGTCTCCACATGCACCCCATGATACACCACTGCCCATTGCCAGCACAAGTGGCTCATGCCATGGTATGTGCTTCAACTTTCTACATTGCATAGCGGAGCTGTTTGTCCATGCTCCATTTGTACAAGACTCGGCCGAAGACATCATAGAACACCACATCAACATGGGTCTTGGTTAGTTGAAGCGACATGAATCCTTGGCCATCATAGAAGAATTGGAGTATGTCTGCGTTTGGAGTGAAGACACCCCTCCATGCCTTCGAGCCACCTCCACTTGTCAGATATTGGAGCGGACTGCAATTATAATTTAAATCATAAATAAGATCAAACAACTCCAATGAGTTAAAATGACGCATTTTTCTAGCTATATGAATCTTGAGGATTTATTAAACATGCACCTATCCTTGCTACTAATGTGCTCGAGGCAATGGTCGTGTCCATTGATGTACAAGTCGACTTCATTAGCCTGCAACGATGCACAACTCGGGGACTTACTCAAGACTTTTCTAAAGCTGTAAGCATGGAAACTTAATCCAAACTAGTCTTATGTCAATGATGCACATAACTGCAATTACCTTAAGAATTGGGAGCAGCAGTGTCAGGAGCTCTTGGGTGTCTCCATGATCACTGACACTTCTCATTGTATGGTGTCCCACAACAATCTTCCATGTTGCTGAAGATTCTTTCAGTGCCTCATCCAAATCCTAGTGAGAAGTACAAAGAAATTTAAAAAAATATCCACTAAACTTTTGGTTGTTCTATAATCAAAATGGACTTCTTCCCCATAATTATATTGGAGCGATCATACATGTAAATTTGTAGTGCATGAATGCAATCCTATGAATTTACCTTCAAGAGATTGGAGATATAATTTTCACGAGGAGCGACTCCCCTCCAATCATAGTGGTGATCCTCTGGATCGATCCAATATGATTCGACGAAGGGGGTAGTGTCCACAAAGAAGAACTCCACAATTTCTAACAGCAAGAAGAAAATAAATAGAGATTAGATGCGTACGACCTCCAAATGAAGACCTGTTATCCAAGCCTAAATGAACAATCTCCTCACCTGCATTAACCATAAAAGATCTCATGCAAATCCATCGGCTGTCAATCTTTCGGAGGATAGGATTCAATTGTGCTAGCACATTGCCCCTGTAGTCATGATTCCCCAAAACTACAAAGAATTCATAAAAACATCACTTAATCTAACACCTAAAAATACTTGGTGGAGACAAAAATGATATGGAGGTGCTGCTCAGCGGACCACAATGTCGGCACATTATCATGTCTCAGATAACTTACCGTCATACCATGGCTTTTGTAAGCTCTGTGCGGTGTATATGCTGGTAAATGACTCCTCAAATGCCTTATCATCGACACCTGTTAATCCATCTTCGTAGAAATTATCGCCAACAGATATCACAAAATCTATATCTAGCACCTCTCCAATCTTTCCCATCTGCATCAGATCAAGTTAGGTAATGCCTCGGTATGAATTCTCTAATCTTATACAAAAAAGATGTTATTTAAGTTCTGTCCACTTATTACATAGCTAATGTGAGACTAAACACAAACCTGCATGCATTCTCATACCAAATATTATTACTATCTTAGCTAGAGAGAGAATAGAACTGAACAAAAATGAGCTAAGATATTTTGGGATTATAAAGTTAAAATAATTAAGCTATCGCTCGTGATGGAAGAAACTGTTCACCAAAAACATACAAAGATCTGGTTACCCGAGAAATAAAAAATAAAATAAAATAAAAAACAGAGATCTTTTTTTTGAGTTCAAGACTTCGCTTGCCATTTCAATTATTGTGAACTCAACTAACACATTAAAATTAAAATGAATCAAAAGCCTACATCTGTTCTACGCCACCAAGAAGTCGTCCCCACTACATTTACTCTTGAATTAATAGTCACAATCCATGACTCAACCATTACCACGATTGTTCCAGCTTCCCCCGAATACCTTGCCGCTACTCTTCCGAAGATGACTTGCCCAACAAAATATCTTTTACCATCCCTTGACTTGGAGGGCAAAAAATCCTTTTCGTATCCAATAGTCTCATCATAAAAATTTAAAAAAAAGAAAAAAAAAAAAATGTTCCTATCTTTTATCACCCATACTTCTATTTTGTTTTAACTTTATGGGTGTGTTTATGTAAAAGGGGTGTCATCTTTCATTGATCATTCCAAACAGACCCATTCAGCAGTCACCAGAAGAGAAATGGAAGGGCTACTACTATAGCATGGTTGGTAAAGTCTTTCCAACATAGTGATTGATTGTGGCGATAAAGCGGACGACCAAATGACAGCAACACGATCATTAACCAAAATTTTCCAAAAAACAGATAATTTCTGAAACTCAAAAAGGAAGAAAAAAAAAAGTCGTGAGATTGACGAGGAGGGACGTGCACGTAAGTTAAACAATCATCTATTCCTATTTCTATTTCTACTGATGTGATTCATTTGTGAATGGACTGAACAGATAGAATTGGTTGTCTCTAAGTCTCAAAAAAAATCAATTAAAACAAAAAAAGAATTCACACCTGAGTTGCAACTTGGGATTGGTTATATGCACCTTTCCTTCCCCAATCTCCGACCACTAGAACCCTCAGAGAACCATCATGCTTTAACGGGTGCTCCAGCCTCTGAAGGTCCGCAGAAGAGCCAAGGAAGGAAGAAAGAGCCACGAGGAGGAGAACGAGACCCAGAGCCATGGATTTGCTGCCAAGGTTGGCCATGGCTCTGGTTTCCAGTGTTAGAGAGCTCGAGGATGGCCGGTTGAAGCACCTTAGAGATTGGCTTTTATAATGACCTTTTGGCGTGCGGGGTCGGAGAATCCGCAAATAGAAAGAAACCGACGACATCCGATCGAATATTTCGGCCTCCTTTTTTTTAGCACCAATCACATTCACCGGTTACCGTTACTGGCTGGTTCATGGGAATGCGTGGCGAGTTTTGAATAGTTGTTGGGATCAGCAGGTGCGGGCTTCGACTCCGTGGGTGGTCGGTTTGGTTTTCTCACTCGCGGATGGGGTTACTTTAAGATGTTCCACGTCTGAGGTTTCGCTCGCTGATCGGGATGGCGCGTGTTAACCAAGGAAAGGGAGAGAGGTCGCGGCTTATTTTAACGGAGCGAGGGTGCGGTGGGAATATTCGCGGGATATTTGGGGTATAACTGAGGGATGAACGCTCGAATATTCTGAGATCGAGCACGTTTCCGTGAATCTCGACCTACGCCTCTAGAATTTCTTTATTGCAATTTGCAAGCTTCTTCGCCATCGTTTGAGACATTTCTATGTCTCCTGAACTTTTCTTTTCTTTTTTTTTTTTTAAAGAAAAATATAATTTTACTTGTCACAATTTCTTTATTCTCTATATGCGTGCATCATCGAGAATCTATGCATGCGGTTGCCCACGCCCACCGAAAGGCATGCCAAGAACCGTGCAACGAGACCCTTGCATCCATCGTGGGGAAATTCCAGAAAAATCCACGGGAGCAGTTTCGGCGGGTGGCGGTATAAATATATATAAATAAAATCAGGTACATATCTATATTTTATTTAATAAATATAAATATAATTATAAATATTAATTAGATATAAAAATTTATATCCATAAGTTAGATATTAAAAATATAAATATAAATTCAGATATATATTAAATAATTAAATTTTATGATCTCAAAATTAAAAATATTATTAAGTAAATTCTAAATCAAATTAATAACATATTAATATGATTATATATGTATTAAAATTTTATAAATATTATTTAAAATTAAATAAGACTATAAATAGAATAAAATAGAATATTTGATATAAATTGGATAGTTGTTATTCATATCCATATATATATATATATATATATTTTGATGGATATAAATACTAATACATATATCAATCAAATGCTTAAATTTTATTCATTTCTAAATAGTTTTGGATGCAAAAATAGATTAAAATGGATATTATTCGATCCATTTTTATCCTTATAAAACAGTATTGTTAAGGCTTATTTTTTTGCCATTTGAATGGACAATAATGTCAACGAAAATGGAAAACATCTATCACATGAATTATGAATTAGCCGCCCAATATATCCTTACTTATTATATTATTTTATTAGTCTAAAATCATCAAAATAATTTCTACTACGTATTTTATAAACTCATGATAGATAAGGAAGTTTTGCTTTGGCTAATGGTGGGAAGGGAACGTGCGAACAAGCATGAAGGCAATTAAGAACTAAGATCAAAGCCAGCACGGCTGGTGGAATTGGGTTGATCACCTGGGGCCATGTAGGATGGCGGAGACTGCATACGTTGCCAAGATCGAGATTCGAGAGCGAGGAGGAGGAGAAAAGAGATGCGGTGACAAAAACGGGAGTCCTTAACCATCATCATATGGCTCTTATGTTCATTATCTACTGATATTAAATCTTATCCCATTCTACGTAATTGTTGATAAATGATGCGTCTATTGCTCTTTTTGAAAATATCGCATATCTATAAGAAAATTAATAGCGATGATGGTTTATGTGGCTAACCATGTTAAAACTACATTATGAAATTTCACTATAGATCTTCTTATTGAATATTTTGTTTTCTGACTTTTATATATATATATTTATTCTCTAATGATTTAATTTATCTATTTTTGTCTTTTTTTTTCTTTTTTTTTTTTTAAAAAAGATGCCATAAACCTAGTCACATAAAAAGAGGAAAAAATGAGGGCTAACCATCTAGGGTCATTTTTGAAATAATAATAGGGGGCTATGGGCTTCACTAGCTAGTTATAGTGACTCCTCCAAAAAAATAACTTTAACCATGGTTAGATGGTTAAAGCATGTCGTCTAGCGAAATTTAGCCAGCCAAAATGTAAAGTTGTTTGACTAGTTCATGGATAACCATTTCGTTGCGGATAAATCCACTTTCATCGAAGTCCAGTTTGATGCTCAGCCTAATGTAGCCGATAATCACAAAAGAGCTTCGATCGAAAATTCTTCTTTCAACAGTCGAACTCCTCCAACGGCCGAACCTCTTTCGGACTCCTCCAGCGGTCGAATCCCTTCTGAACTTTTTCTTCAGCCAAACTCCTCCCAGACTTTTCCTTCGTCCGGACTTCTCCATCAGTCGGACTCCTCTTTTGATCGAACTTCTCCATCAGTCGAACTTCATCTGGACTTTTCTTTCAGCCGAACTCCTCTCAGACTTCTCCTTCAGCCGGACTTCTCCATCAGTCGGACTCCTTCTGGACTTTTCCATCAGTCGAGCTCCATCTAAATTCCTCCAGTGGATCACTTTCAGATTTCAATTAGCATCCCTCCCGAATGATCCCCTCTAGCTGTATTTTCTTTAGGAGTTCGAACTCTTCTGAAATTGATGTATGTTAAAGTACTTCACCAACCAACGCCTACTTTCTTTGAACTTCGATTATTAAATCACAATAATAAACACCTCTCTCCATAACAAACTCCACGTGGCCCCAAGCGGCTCATTACTGGATGACTATGGCTGTCACCATCAGTTTGCTACAGACGGTACCTCTCTCCATAACAGACTCCATGCGGTTTCGAATGGCCCACTATCGAATGGCTATGATTGTCACTATCAGTCTACTATAGGTGGTGCCCTTTTTCATATCAAATTCCACGGACTTAGAGCGGCCCGCAATCGAACGGCTATGACTATCACTATCAGTCTGCTCCGAACTTCGTCTATAAAAGGATCCTTCAAATACGTTTTCTCCAAGCTCTCTTCTCCTTTCCAAAATTCTACTGAATTCTTTTCTGAGCACTCAATTTCTGTTGGTTAGAAGAGCTGACTCGATTGTTGGAGGATCCTACCGGAGCCACCACTACTGACTCCAAACGAAACTTTATTTTGCAGGTCATCGATGGCGACCTCTTCTTCCTCAACTCTAGCTCGATCGAGCGTCGACCAGATTCTGCACCAACAGAATTGGTACTAGAAGGAGAGTCCTCTATTTTCAAGGTATCCTTGTTCTTAAAGAAAGGCTCAGTCGATCTTGTGGATCTTCTTCTTCAAGGTTCATCTCCATCCTCTCCCTCAATCCCAAAAAATGCCTCCAAAGAAGATGACTACCTGAAGATCTACCACTTTTACCGTCAGATCTGAGCCAGATCCATCTGTTTCTACTCCATCATCGGTGCTTCAACCTCCACCTCTATTGATGGCCATGGTAGATCCGGAGCAGTTTAACCTACTGATGCAGCGAGTTCAGAGCCTTACCAAAATGGTGCAGGCCATGCGGCAGTCCTCGATGGCGGTTCCGCTAGAAAATCTACCATCGAAATGCTAGAAATCGATCCCAAGGAGAAGCACTTGGGGTAGCATACCCGTCGCCCCTGGGAAGAAAAAATAGAGAGCAGAGGATTCTCGTTCGAATCATGATTCTTCTTTGAAAGAGACCTTCCCCATCTATAGTCGGAAGTCTTCCAAGATCTACGATCGAGATGACGTCCTCGATCAGAAACTATGGAAGATGGACCGATGGATTGAAAAATTTTGCCACGTCGTCCTGGCTCACCATGACCACGTCTGCACCGATCCTCCTTTTTCTTTCCGAATTATATAAGAGCGCGTTCCGTCGAACTTCAAGCCCCCCAATTTGAAAGCTACAACGAAACCTCTGATCCGATCGATTATCTTGAGGTCTTTCAGACCATGATGCTACTTCATGATGCACCAAATGCCATCTTATGCCAAGCTTTTTCATCTATCTTGAAGGAAGTAGCAAGAAATTGGTACTCGGCATTGAGACCAGATACGATCTTCTCTTTTGACCAGATGAGCCATCAGTTTGTGGCTCACTTCGTCAGCAGCCGACGTCCGTATCGAGGTTCGAATTTTCTAATGAATATCAAGCAGAAGAAGAAAGAATCCATCCAAACTTATGTCATCCGATTTAATACTGTTGCATTGGAGGTCCGCAACCTGGATCAGTCTGTTGCGATGGCTGCACCCAAGGACGGCCTTCAGAAGAATGATTTGCTGTTCTCCCTGGAGAAGAAGTACCCCAAAAACTTTACCGATCTGCTAGCTCGGGCTGAGAAATATGTCCGAGCAAAAGAAGCCTTCAAATTGAAAGATGAGAGAGCTGTAGAAGAGTGGCGGACGGACGAGTCTAATAGACCTACCACTGATGGAGGGCCGAATGAAGTTCGGCCGCGCTCACAGACTTCCTCCGAGCGCAAGCGAGCCCAAATTCTTCCTCGAGCTTGTCATCAAAGAAGCTTCGATAGAAAAACACGAAGAAGTTCTTTCCTTAGAAGGTTCCATAACTATGCCCCCTTAATGCTCCTAAAACTCAAGTTCTGATGAAAATTAAGAATCAGCTATCAAGATCAGAAGAATTATGATCTTTCCAAACAAGCGCAATCGAAGCAAGTATGTATTATCATGATCACGGCCACGATACTGAAGAATGCATTCAGCTCCAAGACGAGATCGAGGAGCTCATCAGGAGAGGCTGACTAGGTCGATTCCTCAGATACCGGTCTGAAGCAAGAGAAGATCAGCCAAGGGCACTGCTGCAGCTAGAACCATTAATGAGGAAGGAACAACAAGAAAATCGACCGTCTCTCAGAATCATCGATACTATCTCTAGGGGACTTAGTACTTCGGCGAGCCGCCATCTCTCAGTCTTGAAGTCAGGAGAAGTTTGCCCCAAATTGGAAAGGTCCATATGAAATAGAGGAGGTCGCTCGGCCCAAAACTTATCGCCTGAAGGAGCTTGAAGGAACAACGCTCCCACGGCCTTGAAACTCAGAAAGTCTGAGAATGCACTGTCAGTAATTTTTCTTCAATAAAACTCCTCCATTTCAATATTATTTTTTCTTGGTGCAAAAACTATGTAACGATAGGAAAGAAATAATCAAAAATGGTCATGTTAGGAACAGGAGGAGAACCTCATCCTAACATGAGTAAGTCAAAGACCTTCAGTTATTTAAGACAAGAAGAGAGCAAAGGCCCTAACAACGGCCCTAATCTGCCCCTACGACTCGTTAGAAATAGAAGGAGAACCTCATCCTAACGTGAGCAAAGTTGAAGGCCCCGTTCATTTTAGACGAGATGATAAGAGATGTCCCGACAATGGCCCTAATGTGTCCCTACAGCCCGTTAGGAATAGGAGGAGAACCTCATCCTAACGTGAGCAAAGTCGAAGACCTCGTCGATATAAGACAAGATGGAGGGAAAGGCCATACCGATGATCCTAACGTACCTCCGTAAGCCATGTTAAGAATAGAAGAAAAGCCTCATCCTAACACGAGCAAAAGTCAAAATCTCGTAGACCAAAGATATGGAGAAGGAAGAAGCTTGGTTGAGAATCCTACACGTGCTTTTCCATGACAACCTGACTACATCAAATGCGAAAGACAGAATCTTATCCTTGTTTGCAAGAGAGGTTCTAGTTCGACGTCCACAATAGGCTCGACGTGCACAATGAGCTCAGCATCCACAATAAGCAACAAGCATGAGAACCTGGGATCAGACTTCAGCCGTCGCCTTTTTTACTCTTTTTCTTCAAAATTCGAATCCAGGACTGAAATTCTTCAACTTTGGCTGGAAATAAGATCTTTCCCGAGCTTCAACCTTAATAGGAGATAAGATCTCCTTCAACCTCGATTGGAGATAAGATCTCCTCCGAGTTTCAACCTCAATAGGAGATAAAATCTCCATAAGATCTCCTCCGAATTTCAACCTCAACATGAGATAAGATCTCTTTCAACCTCAGTTGGAGTTAAGATCTCTCCCGAGCGTCAATCTCAACAGGAGATAAGATCTTCTTCAACCTCAACTGGAGATAAGATCTACCCCAAGCTTCAACCTCAATAAGAGATAAGATCTCCTTCAACCTCGGTTGGAGATAAGATCTTCCTTAAGCTTCAACCTCAACAGGAGATAAGATCTTCTTCAACCTCGGCTAGAGATAAGATTTCTCTCGAACTTCAATTTCAGTAGGAGATAAGATCTCATAAGATCTTCTTCAACCTCGACTGAAGATAAGATCTCTCCCGAGCTTTAACTTCAACAAAAGATGAGATCTTCTTCAACCTCAATAGGAGATAAGATCTCCTTCAATCTCGGTTGGAGATAAGATCTTTTCCGAGTTTCAACCTCAATAGGAGATAAGATCTCCTTCAATCTCAATAGGAGATGAGATCTCCTTCAACTTCGGCTGGAGATAAGATCTCCCCCGAGCTTCAACTTTAACAGAGGATAAGATCTCCTTCAACCTCAACAGGAGATAAGATCTTCTTCAACCTCGGCTGGAGATAAAGATCTCTTCCGAGCTTCAACCTCAACATGAGATAAGATCTCCTTCAACCTTAGCTGGAGATAAGATCTCTCCGAAGCTTTAACCTCAATAGGAGAAAAGATCTCTTTCAACCTCAACAGAAGATAAGATTTTCTTCAACCTTGGCTGGAGATAAGATCTCTTCCGAGCTTCAACCTCAACAGAAGATAAGATCTCGTTCATCCTCAATAGGAGATAAGATCTTCTTCAACCTCGGTTGGAGATAAGATCTCCCCCGAGCTTCAACTTTAATAGGAGATAAGATCTTCTTCAACCTCAATATGATAAGATCTTCTCAACCTCGACTGGAGATAAGATCTCTTCCGAGCTTCAACCTTAATAGGAGATACGATCTTCTTCAACCTCGGCTAAAGATAAGATCTCCTTCGAGCTTCAACCTCAATAGAAGATAAAATCTTCTTCAATCTCAGCTGGAGTTAAGATCTCCCCCGAGTTTCAATCTCAATAGGAGATAAGATCTCCTTCAACCTCAATAGGAGATGAGATCTTCTTTAATCTCGGCTGGAGATAAGATCATCTCCGAGCTTTAACTTCAACAGGAGATAAGATCTCCTTCAACCTCGATTGGAGATAAGATCTCTTCCGAGCTTTAACTTCAGCAGAAAATAAGATCTCCTTCAACCTCAACATGAGATAAGATCTTCTTCAATCTCGACTGGAAATAAGATCTTCCTTGAGCTTCAACTTCAATAGGAGATAAGATCTTCTTCAACCTCAATAGAAGATGAGATCTTCTTCAACCTCGACTGGAGATAAGATCTCCTCCGAGCTTCAACTTCAATAGGGGATAAGATCTCCTTCAACCTCAACAGAAGATAAGATCTCATTTAACCTTGACTGGAGATAAGATCTCTTCAAGCTTCAACCTCAACAGGAGATAAGATCTCCTTCAACCTCAATAGGAGATAAGATCTTCTTCAACCTCGGTTGAATATAAGATCTTTCCAAACTTCAACTTCAACAGGAGATAAGATCTTCTTCAATCTCAACAGAAAATAAGATCTCCTTCAACTTCGACTGGAGATAAGATCTTTTCAGAACTTCAACCTCAACAGGAGATAAGATTCTCCTTCAATCTCGTCTGGAGTTAAGATCTCCCCCGAGCTTCAACCTCAACATGAGATAAGATCTCCTTCAACCTCAATAGAAGATGAGATCTCTTTCAACCTCGGCTGGAGATAAGATCTCTTCCGAGCTTCAACTTCAATAGGAGATAAGATCTCCTTCAACCTCGACTGGAGATAAAATCTCCTTCGAGCTTCAACCTCAATAGGAGATAAGATCTCCTTCAATCTCGACTGGAGATAAGATCTCTCTGAGCTTTAACCTCAATAGTTGATAAGATCTTCTTCAACCTCAACAGGAGATAAGATCTTCTTCAACCTCGGCTGGAGATAAAATCTCCTCCGAGCTTCAACTTCAAAAGGAGATAAAATCTTCTTCAGCCTCAACAGGAGATAAGATCTTCTTCAATCTCAGCTGGAGATAAGATCTCTTCCGAGCTTCAACCTCAACAAGAGATAAGATCTCTTCAACCTCAATAGGAGATAAGATCTCTTTTCAAATCTCGACTGGAGATAAGATCTTTCCTAAGCTTCAACCTCAACAGAAGATAAGATCTTCAACCTCAATAAGAGATAAGATCTCCTTCAACCTCGACTGGAGATAAGATCTCTTTCGAGCTTTAACCTCAATGAAAGATAAGATCTTCTTCAATCTCGGTTGGAGATAAGATCTTCCATAAGCTTCAACCTCAATAGGAGATAAGATCTCCTTCAACCTTGGCTGAAGATAAGATCTTCTCCGAGCTTCAATTTCAACGAGAGACAAGATCTCCTTCAATCTTGGCTGAAGATAAGATCTTCTTCAAACTTCAACTTCAACAGAAGATAGGATCTCTTTCAACTTCGGCTGGAGATAAGATCTCCCCCAAGCTTCAACTTCAAAAGAAGATAAGATCTTTCTCAACCTCCACGGAAGATAAGATCTCTTCCGAGCTTCAACTTCAACCGAAGATAAGATCTCCCTCGAGCGATAAGATCTCTTTCGAGCTTCAACTTCAACCGAAGATAAGATCTCCTTCGAGCTTCAACTTCAACAGAAGATAAGATCTCCCCCGAGCTTCAATCTCAATGAATGTAGAGCCCGAAAAAGAACTTCGACAGTCGTCTTTTTTGTACTTCCTTCAATCGAATTTCAAACTCGAAAGTGGAGGGATTAGTGTTGGGGATAAATCCGCTCTCATCGAAGTTCAGTCTGATGCTCAGCCTAATGTAGCTGATAATCATGAAAGAGCTTCGATCGAAAATTCTTCCTTCGGTAGCCGAACTCCTCCAGTGGACAAACCCCTTCCGGACTCCTCCAATGGTCGAACTCCTTTCGAATTTTTTTTCAACTGAACTTCTTCCAGACTTCTCCTTCAGTCGAACATCTCCATCAGTCGAACTCCTTTCGGACCCCTCCATCAGTCAGACTCCATCCAGACTTCTCTATCAGTCAAACTTCTTTCAGACTTCTTCTTTGATCGAACTTCTCCGTCAGTTAGACTCCTTCCGAACTTCTCCTTCGATCGAACTTCTCCATCAGTCGAACTTCTCTTTCAGCCGAACTTCTTCCAGACTTCTTCTTTGGTCGGACTTCTTCGTCAGTCGAACTCCTCCTTCGATCGAACTTCTCCATCAGTCGGACTTCATCCAGATTTTTTCTTCAATCGAACTCCTCCCAAACTTTTCCTTCAGTCGGACTTCTCCATCAGTCGAGCGCCATCTGAATTTCTCCAGCGGATAACTTTCAGATTTGAACTAACATCTCTTTCGGATGATCCCCTCTAATCGTATTCTCTTTAGGAGTCCGAACTTCTCTTAAATTGATATATGTCAAAGCTTTTCACCAACCAATGTCTGCTTTCTTCTAACTTCGACTATTAAATCACGACAATGGATACCTCTCTCCGTAACAAACTCCACGTAGCTCCAAGCGATCCATTACTGAACGGCTATAGCTGTCACCATCAGTCTGCTATAGACGGTGCCTCTTTCCATAACAGACTCCATGCGATCTCGAGCGATCCACTATCGGACGACTACGGCTGTCACTATCAATCTACTACAGACGGTGCCCCTCTCCATAACAAATCCCACGCGGCCCCGAGCAGCCCACGATCGGACGGCTACGATTGTCACTATCAGTCTGCTTCGAACTCTGCCTATAAAAGAAATTCTTCATATACATTTTTTTCAGGCTCTCTTCTTCTTCCCAAAACTCTGCTGAATTTTTTCCTGAGCACTCCATTTCTGTTGGCCAAAAGAGCTGACTTGATCATTAGAGGATCCTGTCGGAGCCACCACCACCGACTCCGGATGAAACTTTATTTTATAAATCATCGGCGGCGATCAGATTCTGCACCAACATGTTCTTTGGCTATAAATTTATTAGGAAGCAAACCTGCAAAGCTGGAACTTAAGAAGAAAATATTTGTTGTCCAAAGAAAAACTACTTTAAACTAATTGGAGTAAGCTATCAATACTGGCGAAGCAAGAAGACAAGCAATCGTATTCTCCATTAGACAACAGCTATTATTTTTCTTTAATGCGGGATGAAGCTGAAGATTATAGCTCCTTTTTTCTTTTTTTTTTAATTTCTGAGGCTTCTTTCTGTTTTTTTAGCGACAATAGACAATAAATTCAGTCTATTCGGATCTGCCAAAATCCAGATCTTATTCCAGGCTTGCTAAACAATAAGGTGCCAGAAAAATGATGAATTAGAGACAGTTGACTGAGGATAGAGTATGGATCTATTTGAGGGCATCATCGAGTGACTTATAGTTTATAACCATCTCCTTAATGGATTGGCTCTTTCACAACCGATCGGTCAAACCATGTCCAGCTGTCTCAACTGACTCTTCGACCTCCTACCTGAGAACAGGCACAACTCAAAATAAAATATTGGACAAATCTATGCTGGGTGAGGAGAAAATTGGAACGGAATGGAGAAGAAAGGAACGTTCAGGATTGGTTTTATGGCAAGTCCGAGGAGACCCAAATTTAAATCCAGTTGATGTGTAGCACTACAACTAAATGTCAGGTTAGCCCATGCCATCCTCGCCTTAACCCAACCAAAGTTGCACCCCTGGTATAATCTACTATCTGGATGATCCCAAGTCTACCGAAACCATCAACAAGCTTGGCATATGGATGGAGCCACAAATAGGAGTGTTTGCGCTGGATGTGGCCCAGACCTTGATACAAGGCCTAAAGTTTGGTCCAAGCTCATGAAAGGCCAGCACGCATGGGCTTCGGTTGGCGAAGTCCAAATCAGAATTTTTATCCTACGATAGAAGTCCAAATCATTCTATACAGGATTCATTCCAGATAGAGAATCCAGTTGATCTGTTTTAATCCCTCCCGTGCGAATTTTTGTTGCCCTACGGCAAGACAGGATTCATCATATTTCTTCAGTTCAACCACCGCCGGCAACACCTTCTTTTTGATGATTGCTCCACGTTGCTTCCCATATCCATGTGTCACACACACACACACACACATGTGCTAGCATATAACCACCTGCGCAGGATACCCTTTTTCTTATTTAAAAAATATATCATCTACAAATATTTTTTAATTAATTATATATTTCACGTTAAAAATAATATATATTTTATTAATATTTAATAATATATAATTTTATTAATGTATTATTGAAACATGTTATTTTTATTAAAATACTATTAATATCAATAGTATTAGTATTTAAATTTATCATTCTTATTAAAATTTTATCATTGAATTGTAGAAATTTATAAAAAACCTACTAAAAGAGATAATAAATAGCTACTAAGATTCTTATCCAAAGTCCTGGTGAACTGGTTCAAGATCGGTGCGATCTTTAAATGCTGCTTAAGAATCCTCCTCTGTCTTTGAATTTTGACCATCTTCGGCCACTAGAGGAACTGATAGAGATCTTTCTTTAGAAAAAGTTTCTTCGATCCCAAACTACTTCGACCACCTCTCAAATAGAGGATTCACAACCTTCTCTTGAGATCCAAACCAACGCCAAAACAATCATACATGAAAAAAAAAAACTCAATATAACATGAAGAGAATACATTGAAGAATCTAGCGATCAAAAGTTAAAACCAAAAATAATTTATCGATTTCTTCTTCACCGACAATGCAACATTCCCATCTCTTTTAGAAGCCCGTAGAATTAAATCATATATTACCAGATCTACAGCTAAATAATAAAAGCTTCCAAGTAGAATCTAAAGAAAATGTAGTTACTGATGATTCAATCAATCAGAGGGATTTATGTCTATTCTATCTTTTAAAGCAATGCACGAAATTTATTTTTTTAATAATATTTTATTTTATTTATCTATTTTATTATATCTATTCTATATATTTAAAAAAATAAAATAATAAAAAAATTATATTTTATATATAGCATGGATTATAAATTATCAAACAAGTGTTGTGAAGATTGATGACCTTGATTCCACAGAGCCCTTTTATAAATCCATCATTTTTTACTATTTTTATTTTTAACTAATTTTAAATATTTCAATATCTTCTTTTCTTTATTCTTTGTATATCCCCAAACTCTCCTAATGGTAGAGCGGACAATGTTATTTGTCGGCTACCACTGCCATGCCATCAATAGCAGCAGCATCCTTGAGTTCGAGATAAAGCAAAAATATACTAAAATAGTGATAGGTGATGGTCATGTAAGATATCCATCAGAAATTAATTGATAAACGTGCTTTCAATTAATAACTTAAGATTGATAGCTCAAGAGAGATTTAAATTTTAAATATTTATAAAAAAAAATTTTGGTATTAAAATTTTGAAGATCTAAACTATAATTTTTTTAAAAAAATAAAAATTAAAAATCTAAACTTTAATTTTTTTTATAATAATTAAAAATCTTTATTATTATTCTATAATCAACGATATTATAATTTTTATCATTAAATTTTTTTTAAAAAAAAATCTGATTTTTTCCTCTTCTTGCATTTAAAATTTTTTTTTTTTTTGGATGAGATCTATGCTAGAAAAGGAAAAAGAAAATATAGGGAGAAAGTGAAAGAGGGATGGAATGATAGATGCCGATAGAAGAGAAGAGGAATCACCGCGAGCCGTAGACAATCTACGTGTATCTGTCCTTGAGCCACCTGAAGCTCTTCCTCAGCAACCCCTTCATCTTCTCCTCCACGGTGGAGGCCTTGTAGCCCACTACCCTCTTCTTCCTCTATAGCTTTGGATCACTGAGGCTCCACCCCCTCTTTGGAGGAAGAAGACCCTGCCATGGTCTTCCCCTTCTTGAGCTTAATCTCCTTGGGAATCTGGTAGCTATTTTGCTGCGAGGGCGCATAGGAGGCACTGTAGCATCAGAGGTCATGGAGGCCAGAGCCAGGAGAGGCCGCCATCCAGCTTCCATAGACCTCCATCTCCATCCTCCCATCTCTACACGATCTCAATCTGAACTCCTCCATGGAAGCCAATGGTGAAATCTTTCTCTCCCTTTCTCTTTATCTCTCTCTGTGGAGATTGGGGGAAGCTTAGATGATGGCTAGGGATTTTCCGTCCTCAGGAGTCCCGTGAAGATGCCCGTGAAGATGTTCTTCTTCTCGACCTTGCTCCCAAAGTCATCATTGGCGTGCTTCAGCGGCAAACCAAAAAAAAAAAAAAAAACCCACATATTACAACCACACACCACCAAAAATCCTACATGCCAAACGAAAACGGAAGCCTCAATTTATTTATATACATACATACATACAAATATTTATATCCATACGTGCATATTCACTCTTTTTATAGGAAAAATTAATCTTACAGTATTTAGAAGTATGGACAGCCTAGATGACCTGGGATTCATAGAATACTGCACAAAAAAAAAACCCACATATTACAACCACACACCACCAAAAATCCTACATGCCAAACGAAAACGGAAGCCTCAATTTATTTATATACATACATACATACATACAAATATTTATATCCATACGTGCATGTTCACTTTTTTTATAGGAAAAATTAATCTTACGGTATTTTGGAGTATGGACAGCCTAGATGACCTGGGATTCATAGAATACTGCACATTTGAATGAATTCTATATAGGGATGGATCAGCCGATATCATATCCATCCTCTAATTAAAAATTCTATGATCATAACCTATCATCAAAAAAAAAAAAAAAAAAATCATACCATATCTTGTGATAAAGTTGGATAAAGTGGATGGTGCAGATCGAATTAGATCGGATAAATGAAATAAATTAGATCGGATCGGATCAAATAAAAAATTTATTATATAAATATTTTAAAATAATTATAATTTTGAATGATTAAGATTACGTATTTGAGATTAAATATACTATTATGTATATCCGATCCAAACTTATTTTGGATATTTTATCTGAAATCCATGCCTATCTCAAGCTTTAGTAAGGTTGGATAAAACCTACCTCATTCGAGTGAAGCCGGGTTGGATATCCAGAGTTAAATTGTACTCATATCTCCATAAGTGTAATGCCTAGCTATAACCCCATGCATTACTGTAAATTCTATCAATAAGGACACGGCCTTGCCAGTTGACATTCTATTGCTGGTGCAGATTGCTTATGGGTTTATTGCAGATTAGTGATAGGATTTTTTGAATTATAATTCTTGCCATAGTTTGTCCCAAAAATATTTCCAATCATATCATGATTCTTTGAACATTGAAATTAGGCAATTGCCATCTACTCTAAGACACGATAATGAAAAATTTTAGGAGCATCTCCATCTCTAGTATGACTCTGCAGTTTACTTAATAAATGGCATAAAAATTGGTTGGCCAACAATACACAAAAATAGATATTTTCTCTGCTTTTAAGCCGAAATTGGATTCACACCGCCTCAGTATCATGTCCTTCCATGTCCGCTGCATTCCAGTCTGATTTATTTTCTCCAAATAGAGACTTCACCAGCCAAGAGTAAAAGTTTACCAGGTTATGTAATTAGTCAAAAAAATCTCGTAACATAATCCCCATTTCACCTCAAATGCATCGCAGCCATTCAATTATTAATCCATAATCTCAGTCAACCACGCGCACTCTACAAACTGGGATATTGTATTGATCAAGGGTCATCAAACTAGGTCGAAACTTGGATAATTACCAGAAGAAAAGGAAAACTAAAGCAAGTTTACCAGATATTAAAGAAGTTCAGTCCATTCAATCTTTTTTGAAACAGTAAATACTAAAGAAGCTCAACCCATTTAATCTTTTTTGAAATGGTAAATACTTGAGTGAGCTGGTTGCAAGCACAACAAACCATAGTACCAAATGATGGGAGCACCGCCTCAAATTTCAATCCCAAAAATGGAACAAGAAACAGAGGATAGCAAGAAGAAAGATGGATATCAGAGAAACAAATAAACAGAAAAAGGAAGGAGGAGGATGCGGTAGGATCCATGCCCAAAAGACCGGCGAATAGCGATGGCCACCGGCGAAGACGAGAAGACGGACGTCGGTGAAAGATGGAAGACCGACGTCGCTGCATTGGTGATGGTCGATGAGAGAACACGGTTGATCGGAGGTGGGGATGACCAATGGAGGAAGAAAAAGCCCGGCGTCGGCGATGCGAGGAAGGAAGACGGCAATGGCGGCTATGGTTCTTCAATGGGGAAGTCAAGAAGAGTCGGTAGACCAAAGAGAAACGAAAGTCGACGGCCGATGGAAGAAGAAAAAGACCGGCGTCGGCGATGGGAGGAAGGAAGACGGCAATGGCAGCTTGGCTCCTTCAATGGGGGAAGTCGGGAAGAACGGAAGACCAACGGAAAAGGGAACTCATGGAACAAGTAAACATCTGAAGGCCCCTCGCTCCCAAAAATACGTTCTGATTGGTTAAATCAATTAGCTAATGCTAGTCGGGGCTAATAGGTAGGCTTGGACTAACTTAGGAGCCTTGTGTGTAAATTGGATTCAATTAACTATAACTAACTCTTAATTATATAATTAATTATAACTGACTATTGATTATAAATATATATTAATTTTTATATCTAAATTAACTCTTATACAACTCAATTAAGATATGTAATATATAGTCAAAACATATTCAATAATCAATATACATTACTTTCTCACTATTAATTATGTTTACATAATCAAGATATATAAGAGTTAATAGATATATTTCAATAAATAAATAATTTTTTAAAATTAACACAATCATCATAGCAACTAGATACATGGATCTAAAGGATGTGGATCCAAAAGAGTGCAAAATCGATTTGACTATACCAAATTATCAGGATTCTGATACCGCTGAGCTAGAATGAACATAATTTTTTCATCATGCTAGACTTCTTATTATGACCCCAATTCGAAAATCCCTTTTCGAGCGCTATAGATCCGGTGCTTTACAAAAAACAACTTCTTTTGGGGCCTACTTTAATCGTTTGACAAATCCACGGGCATATGCAATATCTTGGTCGGGTTGGAACTTTTAGTATTTCACTACAAGAAATTTCATCATTAGCGATAGTTAATTATCATTGCTAATAGTGATTTTATCATTAATAATAATATTAGCAATGGGAAACCATCATTAATTGATGATCGGAACAACCCTTATCGCTAATTACCACTATTAGTGATGGATTTTCTAACCTATGCTAATAATCGCTATTAATGACAGCATTTATGATAGCTAAATTCCATCGCTATTTATTTTTTTATTTTTAAATTAAATTTTAAAAAAATAAAAGAAATTAATGACGACTATTTTATTGCTAATGCCGTCGCTAATAAGTATAACCACCGCTAATGCCGTCAGTAATAGTTAATTTTAATTTTTTAAAAAATTTATAATAATATTTTTAAAATATATTTTAATTAATCATAATCAATTATGCTTCCTAATACATGTTATAATTAAAATCCAAAGATAATATGACAATCACAAATAAAAAATTAATTATATTATATTAAAAATATAAATTATATAATTTTATAAATGGTATCAAAAAATATAATATATCAAAATTTAAAAAAAATCAGGTCAGGACTTTCTTGTCGTTCTCTTCTTTGATCTCTTTTTCCTCTCCAGCAGCTGTTGGATGAGAGCCGATGTCCCAATTTTTGAAATAAAAAAAAATAAAATATTATTAATAAGTTTTAATATGAAGATATATTTTTTGATACGAAAGCGTATTTTTCGATATACTCATCTGATTCTTGAATATATTATTTCAACACTTTTTATTCGATGATATGAAGCTATAGACACCTATGGCCCATTAATTGGATCGTTAGATTGAATTTTTAGCTCATACATCTTCTTTTCCGACTCAAATCTAAATATATGAAGCTTCTTAATATGAAATCTTAAAACAAGTAAAAGAGTTTACTAATAAAATTACTTGATCGTGCAGCTATAGATCCTAGAGAATCTCCACAATCGTATTGCGGACGGCATCCTAGAAGCTGTGAAGTCGTTGGCTCAGAAGCCTATGCACGAGCTCCTCCACATGCGCATCGCTTCAAGTCTGGAATGTCGAGACCTATGAAAACGTCGAAGAATATCGAGCTGTTGGAGTGTCGAAGCTGTAGCTAAATCCTATGATCCAGCTCATACTCATCCCTTCGATGACCCTGAGCCTTCTCTCATGATCAACGAGGGACTGAGTAGACTGATTATCGCCGTGCCGTGCAACAACGTACTCTACATAATCCATCTATATAATTTTAAAATATATTATTAATATACGATAGCCTAATATGAATCAAGATATGTGGTCTGATATGCCTAATATTTAGGGGAAGAAAAAAACATGGCCCTTGTTCGCAATCCCGTTTGGGGTTGACAGTGAATTGCATTGGAGCCTACCTTCCAGCCAGTTCAATTTCGTCTGAAATGATGAAAACGAACATTCATTGAGAGGCCTCACATTAGCTCCACAGCTAGAGGCTGGCAGGAGATGTGGTTCAAGTTGGGAACGAATGGTCGCATGGTAGGGGGTGGGAAAAGGAGAGGAAAGAAAACAAAAGAAGTGTTTCCATCCTGCAGTCTGCCTCTCATTTCTTCTTCACCATTTGGTTGTCTTCCAGCCAGTATACCTGGCATTGCTCGAGCACCTCTTCCTATTTGCGTCTCACCCTTGAGAATGAGCGGCTTCCCTGTGTTGTGGAACCAAGAGCCCATGATTCGCGCTTCCTGTCGGGAATTCAGACCTCAACATCACGCCTGGAAGCAGCAGATGGTCACGAGTGTTTTAACCATCCTCAATATTCAGCAAGTCACGAGTCGAGTCTGTTTGGATTCATGGGCCAAAATCTCGTAGCATTCCTGATTTTGGCCTATACAATTTGAAAATTGAGATTTTTTTTTTTTGCCTTATGGGATTCCGGCCGGCCCACTCCGCTCTAACCAAGCTCATTTTTTAAATTCTATAGAATTTTACAATATTATTCTAGAGTTGTTCATTGATCATGTCATGTCAATTTAAAGTATTGACGTGGTGGTTGCACCGCATGTTAACATCTGACGATGTAAATAAGAAGTCACTAAAATATCATTAACAGAGCATGAGTCTGCTGCTAATCTTTGGGTTGAGAGTGGCGTAAAAAAATTTAACCTCTATTAGGATAGACCAGCAAGAACTGAGGCACGGACTAGTATGCAGGACTAAAGTACCGATTGGCATACAGAGATGAGATGTGAGAAGATATGGTCTGGTGTGCAGGAACTAAGGCACAAAAAAATGGCTTGGAGACGGGATGCCGGCTCAAGGATGCAGTCACGGAGACGAGGGTATAGAGATGGGGCCATGGGGTCGGACCGGCGGCACAAGAGCTATGGGGTCGGACTGATAGGATGGGGTCCATGGGATTAGAGCAGCTACTCGGGGATGCAGCCATGAAAAGGAGGGTGTGGAGATGGTGCTGCAGAAAGGCGGCACGATTGGGCCGGCAGGATGGGGGCCGCAGGATCAAGGCCACGAGGTGAGAGTGATGGGGTAGGGGCCACAGGGTCGGATCGACGGGGTTGGGGTGGCTACGGGCATGGCCGAAGTGCGGGCTCGAGGCCACGGGATGCCAAAGCGCAAGAAGAGAGGAACCACCAAGAAGGAGGCACCGAATAAGGGGGAACCGCTGGGAAGGAGGCATCGGCAAGGGGGGTATAAGCCGGGAAGGAGGAGGTGCCAACGAGAGGAGAATCATTCGAAGGAGAGAGGATGAGGCATGAAAATTTTTTTCTCCTACGGGCCGGAGAGATATTTTTGGTGGACTATTAGTGATGGCAGCCATAGTCGTTGCTAATGTCTCGTTAGCAATAGCAATTTTTATCGCTAAAAACTAATAACCATCGCTAATACTGCTATCAAAAAAATATTTTTTTTTATAATTTTTAAAATATTTTTTTAAAAACATATTAGTGACGGCAAATCTTTCCATTATTAATAGCGATTGATAGTTAATTAATTTAATATAATTATAATAAAAAAATATTTTTAAAAATTTTAAATTTATTAGCGATGACTTTTGTCGTCGTTAATACTATTAGCGATGACTAATTTTTTAGATCATTGTTTTGCTGGTTAAATACTACTATTAGCAATGGCTTAGTTTTTCATCGTTAATATCATCGCTAATAGTCAATATTTTTGTAGTATTTTTTTATTTTAATTAAAATTAATATTTATAAAAGTTTTTATTTTAATTTTATTTATATTTTTTCTATAAATAAAACTCTTTAGACCGCATTGTAATTAAATTTTATCAATTATTAAATTGATATTTTTAGAAGAGAGAGTTTTTTTTTTCTTTATCGTCTGTTCTAGTTTCATGTGTCTTTTTCTCTCCTCTTAATGAAATACCGCACTAAAGCTATGTCAGAAATCTCTTGAAAAAGCCCTCGATAAATCATTTAAATAATTTTTTTAAACCCTCAAAAACTTTCTTGAAAAATTTATTGGCATTCCCTTGAAAAATCTCTGGGAAAACCAATTAAATAAATAATTTTTTTATATCCAAAAAAATTCCGTTAGAAAATAATAATAAAAATAATTTATTTAGAATCCCTAGGATAATCCCTTTGACAAGAATATAACAATATAATTTATTTAACATCCCTCCAAAAAATAACCCAGAAATTGATCAAAAATAATTTTTAAGGGATTTTCTGAGGGAATATTTTTTATCAAAAAATTTTCAGCAAGAACTCATTTATGAGGGAAAAGTCCCTTGAAAAATCTTTCAAAAATTATTTTTGCCAGGAATTTTCTGAGAAAAAATTTTCACCAAAATTTCTTCACTAAAAAATCATTTATAAAGGAAAGATCCCTTGGAAAATCCTCGCAAAAATAATTTCCAAGAGATTTTCCAAGGAAATGGTTTTCATCAAAAAATTTTCACTAGGAACTCATTTATAGGAAAAAAATTTCTTAAAAAGTTTCTCAAAAATTATTTTTGTGATGGATTTTTCAAGAATTTTTTTTAAAAAAAAATTCTTCACTAAGAACTCATTTACGAGGGAAACATCCCTTGGAAAATCTCTTATAAAATAATTTTTGAGGGAATATTTTTCATCAAAATTTTTTTCAGTAAAAACTCATTTATGAGGGAAAAGTCCCTCAGAAAATCTCTTGAAGAAATAATTTTTGAGAAATTTTTCAATAAAATATTTTTCATCAAAATTTTTTTTGTAGGAACTCATTTATGAGAGAAAAGCCTCTAAAAAATCCCTCAACAATTATTTTTATGAGATATTTTTTCAAAAAAAAATTTCACCAAAATTTCTCCACTAACAACTCGTTTATGAGGGAAAGATCCCTCGAAAAATCCATTGCAAAAATAATCTTCAAGAGGTTTTCCGAGGAAATATTTTTCATCAAAAATTTTCACTAAAAAACTCATTTATGAAGGAAAAATCCTTCAGAAATTAACTATTTTTACAAAGAATTTTTCGAAAAAAATTTATTCCTTGGAAAATTTTCATAGTTAACATTATTCCATCAGAATTACAAGATATTTTTTTTCCCTCGGTAAATCACTTTTTTCCGGTAGTAGCTATAATTGTCATTCCAAATTCTCCGACCTGGTTGGGCTAGAAGAAGACTAGTTCTTCTCTATCCTATAAATTCTATAGGCTAGGCTTTGATTTGAGTAATCTTACAAAAATCTCTAAAGGCCATCTTCTCATTAAAATTACAAACACGGATTAGTGGCAAAAATTAGTAAGAGTCTAGAACTTAAACATTATCAATCAATTATTTCTTTAGAAATATATATATTAACTTCGGGCTGCATAAGATAACATTATTAATTTGAAGAATCGAACAAATTGTACTAGTATCCAGCACTGACAGCCAACTAGCTGGAAGCAGGACCAAATCATTCTCGAGAAGATACGCCTGCTGGAAAATGATGCCCCATTATCCTTCAGGGTTGCCTTTGGGAGTGGCCTATTGACAGGCATTGTGCTAGTGGAATCCCATCCAATGACTTAAAGGCATTTAAGAGGGGCCTACTAAGAAGTTCCCCCACTTTCTCATGTGACCTACTAGGAAGAAGTCTTGATTTGTTTCTTCTTTTTACAGCATCCTTCACAGGGACTCTTCTTGCTTTACCATCCATAGCTGTGTAGCATAAAACCATTCTTTTGCCTTCGAGAATTCCACCTGATGAGATTAAAAAGCCAACCAAATTCTACACCTAGTCAAAAGGCCAATGATTGCTAGGAAAAGTTTGTTTTCCTCCAAGCAAAAAAAAAAAAAAAAAAAACGGGAAAGATATAGGTAGTGGAGTGGAGTTCATTTGGGGGCCTATCATGTTAGATTTCGTTCAAAGTCTTGAGCGTAGAACAGTGGAAACTTTTTGTTTTAAATATTTTTCTTTACAACAAAAGTTGGATGGGGAAGTCGTCATTGGGAGCATCCTGGAGCTGAATTATTCCTAATTAGCTTTATGTGCTTGTTGTGACATGTGGTAGGTTTGCAGTACTGTGGCTGGACATTGTTCTTATCTAAAGTGAGAAGCCATTCAAGCAAATCCGATTCATGTTCTTGGTGTTCAACATGGTTATCCGGCGTGCGAACTCCAGTGTGTTAAACGTGTCACAATTAACAGGTTGATGCCTCAAATGATTGCGAGCAGTTTGGTAATCCATGCAGAAGAACTTTGCCTCTTTCTGCCGTTCAAAAAATTATTTTTTATTTTAAAAAAAAAACTGAAGGAATGGATAAATCTGTCACAATGTATGGAAACATAGGCATATTTAGTTTGTTAGGTAGCTGCGGGATCTCATGTGATCTACAATAGATATATACATGTGTGCGTATCGGGGCTGCTTCAGACAGTAGATATTGGGCTTTAATTTCGTGTGCTCTATATGCCCTCAAGAGTGATGATGCAACAATTGTTCTCCTTATATAGCCATGAAGCATCTTAATTACTCATCAAATTGATGATTTTTTTCTCTAGATCATCTTCTTAATTAATACAAGGCTACAAGGCCCCATGACTGACTTTTAAGCAAGCTAATGATCCCCAGGTATGCTGAGACACACCATGCAGCCCTATGCAGCAGAAATTTTATCTTTGATGCTGAGTATTGATACCTAGCCGACCTTAATATTTGCACTCGAATTATGACGATTTTATGAGGAGTCTAGAATTTTTATTTTTAATTTTCAGTAGAATGCTATCTTTTAATATAAATATCTAGCTATGATGCTTACAATATTGTTAATTATATGGTATAATATGGTATTAAGTAATTATATAAGTTGAAGTCTTATCTGGTTGGAGCCGGCCATGAAGATACCTTCCGTATTGCATTTCAACATCATCAATTCTGTCTGGCACCACTCCGTGCGAATTTTCTACCTGCTGGCCACCTAATAAAAATTCCCTGCAAGCAATGCTTCCTTTCACGTGCCAAACATGGTTATAATATATGCATGACAATATTTACGTAATATTATGAAATATTTATGAGTAATGCAGTATATTACGATTATAAGTTGCCAATTCTGTTGAAATGGTCAATATATATGACCATAATGACAAAATTATAAAACTATTTTTGAAGAACTTTTTGAGTATTATACTAAGTAAAAGAACTTTGTGATGATTAATGGTCTTTCATACTAATGGTATATATGAAGCCATGCATAACAAATGCCTAGATTGTAGCTAGCAATTAAAATCTAGGCATGGTTGCCCAAATAAATAACAAAAACAATGATGATGATGATGATAAAAAGATAAATAATTAAATAAATAAAATGAAGGTCTTGAATAAAGAATTGGTTGGCTTATGTGTCCCCAAAATGCATCTTGCTTAACTATTTAGTGAGCTAAGTGGGTATTTGCATTCCTTTTAGGTGGCATTTGGTGACCCAAATGGAATTATCAAGATGATCAAAAATCATCGGTGATCTAAATTATAGGATGATCTGATCCCGATGATCTAATATCATTATATTTGGTAGGCCATAGTCTAGTAATTAAATATGTTGGATATCCATGAGTAACTTGCTTGGTATTCCATGGGAATCAAGATCATTGGCTATATAATATCAAAACTATTCAGCCCGATATATTTTATAAAAATTATATTTATTAATCATATAAAATATATTATAATAAAAATATTAATATACTTATTAGTCCTATAAATTATTAATCTTATAAAGATATATTTATTATTATTATAAAAGTAATATTTTATTTATATCTATAATTTTATTTTTAATAATAATATTTATTTTACTTAAAAAATGAGGTAAATAGAAATTATATATTAAATAATTTTATTATATAAATATAAAGTATAATAATATATTTCTACTATAATTTAAAGTTATCATTGAATTATAATATGACAATAATATGATAATAATATATTATAATATAATATTATATACATAATATTGATATAATATATTTATAATATGTTGACATATCAATTTTTTTGTTGAACTAAAAAATATTTTTATCCTCAAATTTTAGCCAAAGATTACTGTCTAGAGGTGATCTTGGATTTCCGACCTAAAAAATGAGTATCTTGTCATTAGTTTGGATCGTGATTTGAGAAGTAGAGATGATTTGAAATCATTGCCATATATACAGAATTACTGTAGTGCAATCAAATACAGTAATCTCATGATCTTCACCTACATTGCTCTTGATTTTAGAATGCTCATCCCATATCAAATGCCCTCCTCAACATTGGTATTTGCTTGCTATTTAAACTTGGTCATAGGGTTTTGGATGTCTTAGGAGAGATGCCAGAATGATAAATCATCTCTTACAAACACTTAATCCACTTAAAAGAAGGCATTAAAAGATGCATGAACTTCGTAAAATGTATCCCGGTTGGTAAATATTTATTTTAGATATTGATAATAAATTAATGGTATAATATATCGTAACTCAAGGGCTTGGAAATCTATTGTTGAGTCAAATAGGCTCATAGGAGATGATCATTGGACGTGATATATTGACAGTGGACAAGTGTTGTTGCAAAGGTCTGAAGGGAACATTGGGAAGTATGTGAAAGGGAATAGAACTTAAGAAAGTTCTCTAAAATGAGGGTTTTGTAGTAATCATCAAATTTAAAGCACAAAAAAAAAAAAAAAAAAAGTGTTGAAAAAGGACACACTTTTCACCAGTATGGCAAAAAAATTTTTGCCAACCAACAACCCTAATCCGAACAATTACGTGCCTCAAGATTGTGGAACTCTTTTTGTTTCGCTTAACTGTTACATCAATAACACATTTTTACCATCCTAATTATCTCATTTGAGTTGTCCAAAAGTAAATTAGGGGTTTTTCCATATACCTTTTGAGGAACCTAATGCAGCATGTCTATTTCAACAGTTGGTCGCATATACATTCATATCTTATCCAAAAGCTTTAAGTGAAACATTTTGTCCATGAAAAACATACAACTTTTAACTCACTCAACGTAAGAACCATGCTTCAGCGAAAAATGCATGGATATCGAAGTTTGAATTGCATTGTTCGGCTATCATATATATGTATGAAGTGCTTAGTCATAATATTTTTCAAAGAAAAAAGTGCTCCATCATGATATTTTCTGCAGATAATCACCCATCCGCATGTTTATATTAAGAATTTATGTGGGATTTCGGCAAGCTCTTGCACTTCAACAATAAAGTCCTAACAATGGTAGTGAAACGAGAAAATCATAATAAATAAAAGAGAGAACACAAAGGATTTTGCGGAGGTTGCCGCATAAAATAACATTTTTTCCTTTCCAACTTTTGATATGTACATCATCTGTCAGACACTAATTAACTTGAGCTCTAGCCATTCCAATCTCTAGTGGTTATAAGTGCCACACAAGGAGAAAATAAGAAGAACAAAATCAAGAAGTGGGGAACTTTATGATAAATAAGGGACAAAAGAAAACCCAGAGAAGAAGGAGAACGAGGACCAGATTGCACCATGCAAACAAGAATAACATAGTAGGTTTTCCATTCTCTCCTCACAGGCCTTCTTATATTCTTCAGTGATGACATAAATGCCTTTGAACTTTCCAAGAGCCACTGAATGTATACCACCTTTATGTAGCTTCACTAGCATTAATCCTTCTCTCTGCCATGCCAGTCTGGTCTTCCTAAGGTGAACTCAAGGCTAGGGTTTTTGAGTTCTTCATGAGACCCAACAGAGCCATTCCATCGGCAAAGATGGCTATCCTGTTTAAAAGACCAGAGATGCACTTTATCATTCGATTTTTTTTAGATTTCCTCTTAAATTTTGTGAAAAGACATTGTGTCATTTGTATATTACATACATTCCAGTAACTTTATGAACAGAGTCTTGATCCGTATCTCTGTGCAATATGTGTAATATCCAACAAGAAATTGCTTGTAAGTACCTCTGTCCGAGATGTGGAAGTTGTTGGTTCAAGGCCTTCTATGTCCCTCGGATTGGTTTGCATCCAAGCTCCTCTGCTGAAATTTTTCACAAATAATTTCTTGTCATGCAAAAGTTCAAGATTGAAAATTTGGTGACACGTTAGCAAGGACTGCTCATAACCAACACAAGCTATGTCAAATCATTCTTCTGTATGATGCTAGGTGTGAGATTTATGTTTCACCACTGTACTGTGCTGGTTGTAGTTATCTCCCTTTTCAATATCAATCAATAACGGAAGGAAGGCTGGTCTTGTGCTGGTCCTTTGCAAAAATCTATATTTTATAATTTCTAGGTGCAAAATTGGTGGTTGACAAATTATTTTATTTCCTTCCAAGAAAAAGATGCCCCTTCATACCGTTCTGTAGCCTCAAGGTGGGGGAAAAACTTGTTTTTTCTTTTTTTTTTTTTCAGAAGTTTTTGCTCACGATAACCAAATTCTCTTGCAGGAGGATAGAATATCTAAACTCAATAGATTTCAGAATGTCATTTTGTTTTTTTCTTGTCAAGTCCGGCAATTTTAATGGTTTAAAAAGTAGCATTAATTGCCTAAATGTTCGAATACCACATAATGGAGCTATGTTTTTCAACAGCAACGAAGAAAAAACAAAAAAAATTTCAATTCACATAAATATGTGTAACATTTCACATTAAGATCCTATCAGAAACCATCTGCACCAGCTCACGTGGATCAGACCGCCTTGTTAGGGGATTTTTGTTTTATTTATAAAAGATTTTTTTTAGTGTATATATACATATACGTCTCTCATTCTCGCACTATAATAAAAATGATCATTAATAATAGTTATAAGTGCCAAAGAACATTATAAATATTTTTATTAATATTTTTATAATATTTTTATGTACCATTTGAAAATGATGTCGGTAATTAATTATCAGTATTTTTAAAAAATATCGATAAAATTTTTTATTTTAGTGATATATAAAAGTGCCTTTAAAATCTTAATGCCGAATCAATGATCTCTTATTTGAATGGCAAAGCTCTTAACTACCAAACTATAATTTATATTATTAATATATAAAAATAATTAATTTAACTTATTAACATACATTCAAGTTATTAAACAAATAATAAGAAGTATATATATATATATATTATGAAATCAATATGACTAAATCAAGTTCTATATAAAAATTAATAATTTAAAATTTAATAATAATTTTTTAAAATTTTATAAAATATGATATTATTTAATGATATATTAGTCAAATGCTATAATAGTAGTTTTGGAATCTGGCATTTCAAATCAGATGCTGTAAAATATAAATTTATAGCGGTATTTATAACAAAATATCACTAATAACAAAAATATTTATTAAAAGATAACGATATTTTTAACAAAATATAGTAAAAAAAGAAATTTAGCGATATATAATAAAAAATACTATAAGCAATTAAACTTGCCGTCAAAAATTATTCTTATTGTAGTTTCTCTCTCTCTCTCTCTCTCTCTCTCTCTCTCTCTCTCTCTCTCTATATATATATATATATATATATATATATATATATATATATATATATATATATATATATATATATGTATGTATGTATGTATGTATGTATGTATGTATGTATGTATGTATGTATGTCCTTACAACCCTCCTGGGTTCTGTTGGCTATTCTCCTAAACAATGCACTTCTAGTTTAGTTCTTTTCCCGCTAGCACAATACTTGTTTTAGCTTTAATTAGTTCTGGATTTTTTTGCATTGTATATATGGTATCCCAATTTAATTCCTACATGACATTAATTTACACGCAAGCAAATGTTCGCTAGAGCTTTCTCTTGTGGATTCAAACCCCAGCCATGTTGTGGATTTGTAGGTTTTGTTTCATAGCAAAGAAGATAAAGATCCAGGTATTTCTGCAAGCATCTGCTCCACCAAAATGTTTGGAGCCATCACCCTGGCTTCTTTATTATTGGAGTTTACATCAATTTGTTTTCCATGATGAAAGTTTTAATTATAATAATTGTTTTTTTTTTTTTTTTTCATATCTTCCATTCCCCTGGGAATTCCTAGGCAACATTAGGTTCTCAATACTCATTATTATTCATGAGAACATACTTAATTTATTAATATTTTATTAATATCTTTCTTAGAATAGTTTCCACATGCATATGCTTCTTTGCAGAACTTCTTGATACCTTATTAGTCATCATACAGCATATTCAAAATCAAGTAATTAATCCTGTATCACTTTTCAGTATTCGAGGATAACAATGAATTCACCAAGAGGTTAAGGAACATCATCTGCAGCTTAAGTATCTACTGAAGTACAATCGAGTTTTTCCATATATTTCCCAGATAAATGGTTAGAGTACAAAAGGATTTTTTAGGAAGATAATTATAAGAGTATCAGAAAAAGTTGGCAGCTATGTCTGAAGCAGTTAATTTATGATGCTTTATGTTTTGTTACTATATTCGAGTATTTAAAGTTGTTTAAATCAGTAATAGATATGTTTACTTTTTTAAGAAAAAGAGTATAGTAACGAATATACTTATGGAACTTGCTTGTAAGTTCCTGACATGGGCTTGTCTCTCTTAATCTTCCGTGCCACACAAACAACGTAGAAAGGAAGGTCATATTTGCCACATAATTAACAGATGCATGCCATCTTTCACCAGTACTTTAACCTTCTGTGATATAAGGTTTTGTGAAAAAGGGATATAGGAACCAAAAAAGGAAAATGAAACACGGTAGTGACGTTAGTAGCGATGTTTGAAAGTAGGATAACAAGAAAAAAGAAGAAAATATGAGGTAACATGTACGTAGGTCTTGGACAGATGAGGTCAAATCACATCCCAAAAATCAGCGCCAATGCATTGAAAATCTAAACTACTGGAATAAGGAAGCAAAAGACAACCTAAAGCCCAGGACCTGGACATGATACTGCGTTATAATAATAATATAAAATCAAAGAGACCACTCAAGTCCAGGTGTATTTGGCCTTTTCGCTCTCGTTCACTGAGGACATAGCCCCTAAGAGAAGACAAGCATTAAACAAAAGGCACCAACGTCTAAACACAGCATTAACAAAGTAAGTTGGTTTGATCACTTTTAGCAAGTGAATGTCTTCTTTTCCTTAACCTTAAGCTTTTGCTTTAAATCTCCCAATGAGATCTCAAAGAACGCAAAGGGTGAGACAAAAGCTAAAGCTGCCATGGGAGCCCTTTTGCACTTAGATTTGGAGAACGTAGACTTGTCAATCTTCTAACTTAAGCTCAAAGTCGACATTCATTGGCGGAAAAAAAAAATATTTCTCTGCCTATTGGAAACAGTACTAAAAAATGTATACGGAGTGTGAATGGACAGAGAGAGAGAAAGAGGTTTACTTGGATGAGTTTCTCCATCTAGTACTCGAGTCCATGTCCTTTGGTTGGACTGGTTTATTTGATCCTTCGTGCTCCATTAGTTGGTGGAAGCTGAGATCTCCAGTCCCAAGAGCGGAATCTTCTTCGCCTGAGCCTTCCGATTGGACTTGAGAATACATAATATACACAAGATGTATTAAGAAGAAGATGATAATGCACTTCTTAATGAAGGTGATTTATATTGGTTTAGTGTGGAAAATTTCAATTGCTTTTGAGGAAGTTAGTACAAGAGTGGAAAAAAAAGAGGGAGCAACAGATGAAATAAAGAAAACGCAGAAGGCTAAGCAATACGACTTACCTGAGGAAGCTGCAGGCTTGTCAGTGGATTTAACAGTTCTATACATCTGTAGAGCCAGAGAGAGGGAAAATTTAAAGCAATTAAATAGATAGAGAGATGGAAAGACAGATAGAGATAAAGGAGAAGAAAAGAAAAAAAATTACAGCGAAGTGAAGTTACAACGAAATTAAGAAAGAAAGAGAGGAAAGGTAAAGAGGAGAATCCAGCTTCAATCCAAGCCTATACTCCTTTCTTTCTATTCTTTTTTTCTTTGTTTGAGATATTTCTTGTTATTTAACATTTTTCTTCCCTCTTCCATTGCTCACGAGGTTGATGCCTTCGAGGTTTTTTGTAGCCTTGTATTATTGTGAAATGATGGCTACTTTTCCTCTCTCTCTCTCTCTCTCTCTTTCTCTGACCTTTCCTACGTATGGCAGTTCCATGTCTGAAAATAAGCAGACCTATTACTGATTCATTCATTCATTTAGTAATTCACTGCATCAATTACTACTGTACACACATAAACTAAACGAGCAAGCGAGAGAGAGAGAGAGAGAGAGAGAGAGAGAGATGGAAGCTCTGCTCAGATTGAGGGGGATGAAGGCGAGGAATATGGTCTTAAACAAAGGAAAAAAAGATAAAAAAAACCTGCAAGTGGCTCTTGACATGGGCTAGAGTCAGATCTTTCACATCCATGAGCTCGAGAACAGACTTCGGCGTCGCCCCTAAATGGAAACAATCCACCAAAGCAGAAAGAGATTCACCAAATTTCGCGAATGATGGATTACATAATACGCTATAATCACAAAAAGAAATAGCAGAAAATGGCGATCGAGATTAATATAGCATACTCTCATGACCCCCGAGGAGCTCGACAGCATGGACGAAGCGGGCGTGAAGTGTGCTAGTCCACCGCATCCTTGGCGCCCTCACGCACCTCTTCGCCGGGAGCTTCTGCATGAATCTAGACCTCATCATGTTGTGAGAGACATCCAGCGGCCCAATTCCATATTGGTGGTGGTGGTAGTACTTGCCCGTGTCTGATGATAGCCCAGTGAACCTCGTCGGTGGTGCCATCATCGGATGATGGGATGAGCCCATGGATGGGAGCAAACCAACTGGGTGCAAGAAAGATGTCGTTGTGTCTAAATTGGAAGAGTAGCGGCCGCTAGAAGGAGAAGCCGAACATGGTAACGAAGAGCCAAATGAGGACCATAAAGAAGGTATAGATGACATTTGGTGGTTGAATCCCATCTTGGGATCGGCTGAGAGGAACGGTGAGGTAGAGCTGTTGTAGATGGGGATTCCCTTTATTGGCCTCGGGCCATCCGACACCAGCTCGCTGAGATGACCGTTGGGGCACCGATCCTGAAATGGTCCTTGCCACCTCCATGGGCCATCTGCCTCCGAGGTTGCCGATGGACTTGAGAGGGTTAGATCGGTACAAGCGAAGTTGGAGCAGGTGGCGGCTTGGGGTTTGAGGGCTTCGATCCGCTGGAGGAGGTCGAGGCCGAGGTCATGGTCGGTACTGTCGGGGGTCGAGGAGCTTCTTGGGGGGCTGATGTGCAACGAGAGGTCGGGGGAAGGCATCGAGGAGGTTTCCATGAAGACTCCTCGAATTGGCATTCTATAATCTCTTCCTATCTTTTCTAGCTCCTCGGTCTCTTCTTGATGCTTATTGGATGGTGTGTGTTGATTGAGGGATAAGCTAGAGGGAAACCCACTTCACAAGTCTGAAGTTTTGCACCAGGTACTCTAGTACCAGCATGCAGCTGTAGTAACGCTTTCTTATTCTTTTTCCTTCTTTCGATGTAGAGAAGTGGGGAGTAAGAGAATGAGGAAGAGCTTTGAGAGGGTGTATGATCTGCGAGTGTTCCTTCTTTATTCTCTTTGTATGTGGTGATCAAGAGAGAGAGAGGGGGTGAGGGGTTGGTTGGGCGATCTTTTTTTTTTTTTCCTGACAATAGGGCCGGGTAGGTGATCTCAGAGTGAATGCTTTTAGTGGATGGAGAGCATAAAGATAGGAAAGGGAAGAGCTTTTGGAATGGTTGGGGGTCTCATTTTGATATAGTATATGTGGGAAAATGGCACTTGTGTGTGTGTGTGTGTGAGAGAGAGAGAGAGAGAGAGGGTTGGAGGGAGAGAAGGCACAAAGGCAACGGGAGTTTGGACTTCCTAGCTACCTCCGTGGAAATCGGCTTATATTTTAGGACGAAGCTTATAAGCACGAGAGAATATATAAAGGCTCGAAGATGAAGGAAAAAAAGAAAAAGAAAGAGGACTAAGGCTTGTGCTGCGATTCCTTTCCACCTGCTCGATTAGGTTGTTTTTTGATCTAAGCCAAAGTGGAAGGAAAAGAATTTTTTTTTTTTTAGTAAAAAAAAAGGAGAGAGAAGAGGCAAGAAACATGTTATAACATTATTAGATACTTTTAATTATTAATTATAGTCAAGTTTGAAATTCAAACTTATTTTAATCTTTTTTAGAATGGGTGATGTTATACTAACACTGAAGCGCATTAGATTCCATCAAAACTCTACAATTAAGCATGCTTAGGCAAAAGCAGTACCATGATGGATGTAGTCGTAGTATTACCTAAAAAAATATCCTCCTAGTTTTGGAGTTGAGTTGATTTAGCATTTTTTTTTAGTTTTTTGAGGTGTACAATTGAGTTGATTTAGCTGAATTTCGTATCTTGTTTAGTTTCTAGATTTTCATATAATGCTTATCATGACCGCTCTTTTAGCATTTTAAAATATATATATATAGTATTGGTGGTTGCTGGCTCAACAAACTTGCCTCATGACTTTTGTCCATTGTGTATATATATATATATATATATATATATAGAGAGAGAGAGAGAGAGAGAGAGAGAGACGTTATAATTGACATTATAATGAAGGATGATTTCACTCTTGTTGGTCTTGGCATTCAAACTTAGCTAAGTTCCCCCATTAGAAGTGGGGAGGGGGAGGTTATGCTATTTCTGGGATCTTGCAAGTGGGCTTTGGAGGCGAGCTGTGCAATCACGATCGGACATTGGAGATCGTGATGTTTGAGAGTATCAAGACATCCGACTCCAAGACTAACAAAAAGGATTTTGAATCGGCAAGAGCTGTCAGATGCCTAGGCTTAATTAGCATCATTGACTAAAAGGGTGCTGCTTGGCTCTTGTGGTTTTTCATTATATTAAGTTATTATTTTAAGCCCCAATTCCACAAACCTTCCAGGTTCTAATTCCCTTCTCATACTCCCAAATATTCCCTTCTAACCTTGCAACAACCTTGTCTGGTGTCATTTATAACATGTCCCCATGTTCTTCTTCACCACACAAGGTTGACTCATGAATATATTTACAAAACCCCAGGTTCCATCAAGGCAAACCGGTATTATAATATGGTAATGGATTTCTTATTGGGAAGTAGATCACTTAGCTTTAAATGCCCTCCTTTAAGATAATAGACACGCCCATAAAAGATGATTGAGGGTTATTCTAAGAAACAGACATGACGTTTTGCAAGGCTTGTCGATGCTTGTGAAGCTCAACCCCAAACAAGCTAGCTCCAGTTCCAATGTATGGACCATTGGAATACAAACAATACTTTTAACCACTCTTTGTCACCGGACCCGACCCCTGTGCGCAGGGAGCATTTATGAGATAACAGGACTCCACACAACCCTACTTCGAAGTTATATAAATTTGTTTGGGTTTTGACGAGGGAAGAGGGGAGTTATTTGGAGGTTCTTCAATCTAGATGTACAGACCAAACGTGAAATCAATTACTACACTGTTCGAGTCTTAATTAAACTAAGTCAACACACCGAGTTCTGACGACACCCAAGCTTGTAGCCATTCACCGACTCATGAGCAACGCTTTATGTGGTTCTAAAGAAGCCTGTGGAAGATGTGGATCAGGAATTGGCTACTGCGTCCGTGTCCGTATGACTACAACATTCCAGCGTTCAGTCTAGCTAGGCCAACGCAATCGTTTCCAACAACACCCAGAATTACTGATGAACACCATAATATGTAGGGTTCTGATGATATGATCGTGAAAGATTGCGGGCTGAGGGAACAGCACAACTGTCCTTGTTCAGATAGCATACAAGATGCCGAGTTGATGTCCGCGACCTCCGTTATTAGATTGCTGTGGGAACTGCAAGCCATGGCTTTTTAAGGATGGAAGCTAAAGTATATATGTGGTCTCATTCCTTTCACACAAGCGCACTAATAAAATAAAACAATACAAATAAAGATGGTGCCTCACATGATATATGGTTTGTGGGTTCCACTCTGCCAACCAATGGAGGTCTGACATGTCAGCTTGAAAATTGTTTGAGATAGCCAAGTCCTTGCCGTCATTTTCATCAGTAGTATATATATATATATATATATATATTTAAAAAAAAAAAAAAAGATATTTTGTCTACGCAAAGAATCACTTAGTTAAATGAGCATACCTACCATGGTAGGCTTTAATTTTTCGAATTGACAGCACTTTTCTTTCCTTGTTCATTCTCTGGGGTAAAGTGGTGGTGGTCAGCAAATGCCCACGGAGCCGGGGGTGTGAGAGAGAGGTATTGTAGGTCTCTTTTACTTCTTGTCTCAAGTGTCACATCCTCTATTTACAATCAAGCCTGACTGCAAAAGAAAGGAATCTTACGGCACGCAAACATTTGGCCTTTAATGACAGAGCTTTGCATGAAATGATGCATGTTAACTTCCAAAGGCCTCCGTCGACACCCACCTCCCTTGGATGAAAGTGGATGTCACGACCCAAAAAATTCTGCCTCTAGCCTCTTGGTCCTGGTTGAGAAGATTAATACCAAACCCACGTGGGCAGCTGAAGACTACGCTTTCCTACAACCTACTCTATTCCATGATATGCAGAAGAAGCTCATGCGATCTCAACCACATGCAAACAAGGCCTAAAGCCAGAAGGTCTTTTTATGTTTAATAGCTCCACCGTAAGTAACTAGAAATGATGGGGAGGTAACGTTCTGACTGAACTACAACCATGACCCCCTGCGCTGCGGCCCACAATCATAGAATGCTGTACAACTCTAGATGGCCGATGGATCGATGACCATCGAACAACGCATGCCGTGCATCATACGTAACGTATTCATGGACCGTCTTGTTTGATGGCTGTCAAAAGATACACGATGCGCGCTCGCATTTGGACTGCTTTGTTTGATGGCCATCGATCTTTCGACCGCAGTCATCCATCACTACATAACATTCTGCGGTGTGGATCCTAGCTCATTATACTACCCTACTTATAACCTATACCTTTAATGTGGCTGACGAGTTAACTTGCCTCCATTTTTCGTAATATGGCTACAAAATGCGCTTATTTGCTATTTCTAAACTTCCCCCCTTAATTAATCTTGATCCTTAAAACAAAATCGACTTTCTCCTAATTAGAGTGCATGTCCTACCGTCCTTAATTTTTGTCATTTCACATTTTTGTATGCATATTATTTGGCACACGTAATCTTCAAGATTTGCAAGTTGTGCACTTTTTTCTTTTTAACGAACTTGTTGCTAAACTTGACCTTTTTTCCTCTTTTATCAAAAAAAAAAAAAAAAGAAAAAGAAAAGAAACTAGAGCTTCTTTGTTATATAAAAAAGAGGGAGGGAAAGCCATCCTGTTCATTAAGGCTTTCTAGTTGTGTATCAAAAATTTTAACCCAACATTCTCATCTCTGCATCACAATGGTTTGAACTTGGACCTTCAATGTGCGCCATAAAATCATCGTGGTCCTGCCATTGTCTCTGTCCTCCTGGAAACCGTTAATAAGCGACCGTGCTTTCTCTTTCAGCTTAGGTCTTTCTGTATCCGATTTTCAAAGCTAAAGCAAATGACAAATTGCAAACAGAATTAACATCAAATGCAACTATTATATTCTCATGGGAAAACTAATGACAAACCACAAATACCAATTTTTTTTTTGTATTTTCCTGTACGTAGGTTTCTTTTTCTTTTGTTTGAGGAATATGTGCTAGTATATTTGGAGATGAGTTCCAACACCAATAGGGACATCATCTTAATTAGAGAGTGTTTGGCAAGAAATTAAAACTGACCGAACTGTAGATCGGCCCATGCTTTTCAACATTATCACGTCATGTAGGTGACTAGTAGCAAGATCACAATGGTAAACCTTTTGGAAGGGTTAATTTCAATGCATAAGTTTCTATTTTTACCCCTCCCTCCCTTGCCTGCATTTCTGGTCGGAATCATGAATCAACCCTGTGCACATAAAACAATGTAGAAATTCCTAATTTGAGAGAGAGGAAGACAAGGTTGCAATAATGGTGGTATGTGTAACGCCGTTAACTTCAAATTTAGTCCATTATGTACAGCATCTAAAGTCTTTATCAAAAACGTCATGCAGGAACATGGTATGGCCCATGAATTGGACTAAGGCAATCCCTCATTGCAGCAGTGAGGAAGAACCTCATCAGTCCCCCCATCTCCAACGCTTTTTTGTTGCTTTCGGTCAAGGCCCACATGGACTTGTCCTGTAGCCAAAAAAAAAAAAAAAAAAGCTAGGTGGAAGGCATCAACTGGACAAAAAGTGCACCCCTAACATCCAACCCCACATGCAATGGCCTTCAGTCGTTTCTTGGGTGGGAAAGGAAGCGTACACTTCAATTCTCTCTCTCCCTCTGTGTGCGTGCGTGCGTGCGTGTGTGTGCGCGCGCGCGCGCGCGCGTGTGTGAGAGAGAGAGAGAGAGAACCAGGGGTTTGCAATGAGATAAAGCAAGGAAGCAAGCTAGGGTACAAACGCTGGTCTGGTGGTGGCATTGTGGAGGGCATGCAGCTCGCGGGCCAAAGATGGGATGACACTTGCCCCCGTGCAGTACATCAAGCTCAATAATTGAGGTGATGATGACACAACAACTAATGAGTCAAACTACAGGGAGGGAGCTAGAGAGCGAAAGATGTGGAAACTGATGAGTTAAGGGGTGGTGATCAAAATGGTGGTGGCGTTTGGAAGAAGGGAATGTGAGAGATGAGAAGAGGATTAATTAGATTTGAAGCAGCTAGCTAGATTCCCGCAAGCCACGTGAGAAGAAGATGTTGTCATATGACCCATCCATCTGGATTTTAATATACATAAAAGTAATAACAATTAATCCGAGATAATTTTTTATGCTATATGCTTTGATTATCTTCTTGCATCATAATTTGCGTGAGTAGAAACAAATTTGAAGAACATTTGGGGGAATGCATTGCTCCGCGGATTCTGCCCGTTACTTTGACTCTCTCTCTCTCTCTCTCACACACACACACACACATGTTGCCCACTTTCTTGGTGGACCAAGGGAAAATATCCAGAAGTCCATATGTTTATTATATTGCAATAATTTTAGCCAGTCCTAATGGCTCAGGCCTGAGAGTATCAAAATCAAAGCAAATCTAGTTCAGCAAGGCACGGAGAAAGAACAAGGAAGTTCGTCAGTTTGCACTCTAAACATGAGCCCTCTATCCATAATATAAGCCTACGTTGGGACCAAACAGTGTTTGGTGTCATAAACCATATTGGAACTAGAGATTAGATGCATTATGCTACAAGATCTTAAGTTGGTTTTCTTCTTTGCTTATTTAATTAATATAAAAGTGAAGGCACCTGCCCTTTTTAAGAACACAATCACTTTTTGTGATAGGGAGGGGTAACCGTCAGGCCTTTAATTATTTATTTTATTTGGTGTGTACTTAAGATAGACTCCCTTGGACGGACAATAACTCATCTTTTTCTTTTCTACCATCCTTGTTCCTCTTTTACGTGCAAACGTGTCATGCATGCATGCGTGTGCTAGGCCTCTTTCGCTCCTCCCAATACACCGAAAGTTCTTTTTAGAAGGTCTCAAAATAATCTCTTGTCTCTCTTGTTCCTTTTTGGCAGAGACTCCCAACAATTCCCATGCAAACATTCAGCTTTCTCTTTTCCTCTTCTCAAAGCGCAGAAGTTATGCTCTTTGATAGCTTAACCGTTCCCCCATAAAATAAAATTCATATATACTCGTTTCCAGGGTACTACTTTCGTAAAGGGGTAACCCCTGCTCGTGACTCTAGATGGGTGCCTTCTTTCTATTAACAAGAAGGCTATACTTTTCTTGGGAGACTTAAAGAGACAGTTTGTCCACATCAATCCTATACATAGTGTTTAGCCAAGTTTTTTAGACTTTAGCATTGTGCATGCTAATATAAGGGCCATACAAATGTATAATTTATATTGATTATACATTAGATAAATCTTGAGTATTTATACAGAATTGAAAAATCCAAATGCTTTTCGGCTATCTTTCTACGTTGGATAATGAGTTGTTACAAAATACTATCAAAACAAACTTAATTTACAGTCCATGTAGACTAGAAGAAATTGCAACGCAGGCTAATATGGATTGACTATAATTTGATCATGGCATTTATTATTGGATTTGAATAGATTTGTACCATTAAGAATACTAGAACTTAAATAGAAGAAGGATATATTTGAGGACCTGTGCAAGTGTATATCTAGCCTCATATTGGTTTTGTAATGAGTAGATCATCATAGATATTTATTTAGGATCAAGAAACTTAAATAATATCTTCGATTAGTCATTTTGAATGAGGTTATGAGTTATTATAAATAGTATTAGAGCGGACTCAACTCATAGCCTATGTGAATTAGAGGACACCGAAGCATAGATCTATTGGGATTGACCATGAGCTAATTGTAGTGTTTGTGATTGAATTTAAATAAATTTAGACTGTTAGCTTGGTGAAGACACGAGAAGAATACATGAAGATCATGTGGGTATGTATGTAGGCCTATATTGGCTATGCATTAGATAGATCTTGAATACTTATGTAGAACTTAAATAATACTTTTAACTATTGTATTAAGATAGGTCCAAATTTATTACAGCTAATTTCGATCCTTGTATAACAAACTACTCTTTTTCCCCACGACTGGTTATCGATATCAATTAGCCTCTGCCAAAACAAACCAAGTAGCAGGTGGGGAGAAGCTTGGTAAGGGAATCACAAGTTCTAATTTTCAAAAGTACATGATTCTCAAGTCACTTTTTTCAAATCAAATGATTAGAAGTGATCAAGTCGGGCCATGCTATGATTTGGTTGAACTAGTGTGTCTAACAAAAACATGCTTCTATCAATGTTTTATTATTCTTGAAAGAAAAGAGATAAATAAAGATGAAGAGTTCGCTTGCAGTAATTCAATTAAAAATTACTATCGCACGGTAAAGAATTTGATAAACTATTATGATAAGTAGAAAATGATGTTCATTGGTCTATATAACCCGTGCACAAAATCCTATAATTTACAGCAACTTAGGCCTAACCCAACTGGTCCCATAATCCCTAATTTTGTGCACAATGTATCATGAATTCATCGAGCAACGATTTACCAGCAATAATCTAAAAATCCTAGGACACCACAATAAGATTCAACATAATCTCCTCTAAATGAAAACATGTTAATTTACTAACTATTTTGGTTAAACCTTAACAAGGTACTCAAAACTTTTTTATCTAGTATCACTAATATGCCTTGAGATCAAGTTGATTAAATCTCTAAGTAACCCTATGACTTTAACAAGTGCCTTAGACACATTTTTGGTTCGACTTCCTCCTACAAGTGGAATGGATTGCTTCACTTTCATAATTTTTTCTTCAGACAATAAAGTCCATAATTTTCCTTTGAAAAAAAAAAAAAAAATCCATGACCTTTAAGAAGAGCTTTCCAGAGTTCTATCTGCATACATTTTCTTTCCTATTTGAAAGACATCAATGATCCTATTAAAACAGTGAATTCTGTCTGTGCTGTCTCTTCTATTTCACCATATAGTTGACGGTATTCTACCACCATTGCTCGGTTGGCAAGAATGGCTGAAGTATTGTCATTTCTCCTCATTAAGATGGGACATGAGGATTGACTTTGACTTGATCTATGTACGGAGTTGATTAATTTCATTTCTCAAATTAAAGAAAAAAGAGGAGTTTGCATACTTAGAAGCAAATTGGCACATTAAATTTCCCATTTGCTTTTTTTTTTTTAAGGAAAATTCTATTCCTGCAATGAGAATTAGTCATTCTTGGTCATTCAACTCACAAAACAATTAGATTTTTCTGAAAGAAAATTATATACTAGAGTGCTAATCTAGAGGATACCAAACTTGTTGAACATAAACTAGTTTGCCTCGGCTTAAAGACTCAAAACTTCGCAGTAAAAAACATTGAGCTTCATACACATGATAATATCTTATACGGATTAGAACAGTATATTTATTTTAAGAACCACGGTTGTTTTTTCTTTTTCCCGTCAAAGAAGTGGGCATGGATGGGAACTGTAGCAATTTAATGTGGCTGACATATATGACAGTCACAGGCATAATTTTAACAGCGGCACTTGATCGGCAGACATGTCCTCCTTTTTTCTATGCATCAACATTATTTAGTCATGATGACTCGCATCATTAATTCATCAACTCCGTTCTCAACTCTACTTTTTATGTATACCGTTTTCCACTCTGCACAAATACCGAAGGCTTTCCTCTGAATTGATGACATGACACTTTTCCGTAACATAGCCTCTACGACGGCAGCCAGGTGGCTTTGTACTTAATTGTGAGTACTTATTATCTTCAAATCTGAATGTAGATTTTTTATTGATTGAAATTAAGTAATTAATTAAGGTTTCTCTCCGGAATGGACTACGTCAAGCAAATATAGTGTGGTCTTTAATCTAGCCGTTGGATGACAGCTTTTCTGCTCTGTGGTGTCACTTTTTCCCTGGGTGTTGTACCTTCATGAACAGTTACTAGGAACTCAGTGACTTGTTTGTACTTCATCTTAGATTGGTTAGCTTTTTAAATACATCAAGCAAACTCCGACTTGACTCTCATTGCCTATTTCTCTAAAAACTTATGATTAGTTGAGTGCTCCCTGTTATTTATCCATGCTCCCAAAGCTAGGGACCATCTTATTAAACCATCCCCTCAAACACACCATCCTGATCGATCTCATTATCAAAAATAGTAAAGCCTGTTCTTTGCAGGATAAAAAATTTACCAACAAATCTATGCTTTGATGGATAAATACTTCTCAAACAATATTTAGATGAGAAAATAATTTATCCAAATCATTTTATGTATTACTACTTTATTGAATAAATTACTAAACTCTATCCATATATTCCACAATACTCTTTGTTATATAAATATTATATTATATGTAGATAATATATATTTATTAAAAAAGAAGAAGATCTGGTTCTATATATAATCTTTTTTCACTGAAGAACTGAAGTCGCCTGGCTTCTCTTCAACCCGAAGTGAAAAAGAAAATGTGTCTTCTTCAAATTTGAAAGAGGGTCTTGGATGGCATGAAACTAACTCTTTTATAAGTTATTATATATAAGATATTATAATATAAGAATATAAAAATATTATAATATATATTATATTATAATAATATATTATATTATTACTGTATTATTATATTATTATTTTATCATTATAGGATCAAAAATATTTTAAGAATAAAATAAAAAAAATATTTTCTCAATTTATAGGAGCATAACTTATCCACCTAAAAGGTGGATAAGATGGGAAAATAACTTATCTATCCAGAGAAGGAATATGAGTAAGTTGATCAATGGGAACGGTAATCAATTTTTTTATAATATTTACCCACCAAAGAACATTAAACATATTTTTTTAGTTTTATTCTTTTGATGGAATAAGCAATGAGCAAAAGGGCATAGTCCTAGCTAAATAGGTCAGATGTTGTGATTAGGTCTTGCACTTGAAACGTTAGCCCTAAGAGCTTAAAGGCTTGCCTTGAAAAATGTGGGCTCAGACTTCAATTTTATGCTTGAGTCCAAAACGAGGCCAAAAATTTGAACCAGGAATGTTTGTGCTGCAATTGAGCTTAATATGTATCCAATTTGAGCAAATCTTTTGCTTAGTGAAATTCAAAATATATATATAAAAAAAAGCCTACAAGTTAGTTTTGCAAATAGGCATTGATGAAAAGGGCAATTGTCTCTCTATATAACTAAGCAAATCTTTTATTTGTTGTAAAAAAGTTTAATTTTATATTTATAGAGACTAAAAAATTAGCTACTTGACTATAATCGTGTAACGATCCAAGATCTTATCTAAAAAATTTAACCAAAAGATATTATTTAAATTTTTGGTTTTATATAAATATCCAAATTTTTTCCAACATTCAATCGATATAGCACCATATACAAAGATGCTCATCTAATTGACAGGCTTTATAGATTATTTGGAGACGCAAAAAGATGCATATATTGTTTAGAAGGACTTGCAATGGACTTATTGCTTTGCTGGTGAATTTAGCTTTTTTAGGAATTCAAGAACTTTTCTAAGGAAAAATCTTCACAAAGTTATCTTATGCAAAACCCTTAAGACATTCAAGCATGAGGATGACCTTTGCTTAAATTAAATTATCGACAACTAACATGTATATATATATATAAAAGTAGACTGGATTACGATCAACCAGATTCCAGTCTATATTCAATCGGATCCCTGCCTGTTGAATCAGTGCACATCTCCAAAACATCTCTAAAAAGTAAACAAAAATCCGTTAAAAAAAAAATTGCACAAGGCACCTTCATAGGAGCCTATAGGTGCCTACAAGCTCCTTGTAAGTGCCTTCAGGGAGGGTTTAACGTGCGGATGCTCCGACTCTTCGACTTTCTTTTTTCCGTTAGCTATAAAAAATAATAAATACTAAAATAAATATGGCTATAAAAAAAATAAATATAAATCATCATAGGATAAACACAAAGTTTCTATTTATTTTGAAAAATTTATGTTTATTCTGGATAGTTTATATTTATTTGACTTTAAAGGCATCTTCAAAAGACTGAATAAATACAAACTTTCCAAAATAAATACAAACTTCATAGAATAAACATAAATAATATATAATAAACAAAAAAATTATGTTTATTATCTGATATTTATATTTATTTCAAACGTTATGTCAATTTTTTCATATTTTTTTAATATATCAGGTCAACTAATGACGCTCCATTTGCTTTTAGGAGCCTTTTGGAGATGCTCATCGATCAAACGGCCAAAAATCTGATTGGATATGGACTGAAATCCGATCGATTATAGCCTAATCTATCTTTCTCTCTCTCTTTCTTTATATATATATATATATATACATACTTACTCTCTTTTTATTCTCCTCTTTGGCATACTCTCACTTTATAAATAATTTCTCATCCTTGCACCCAAAATTCACCTCTCTTAGTAAAAGGGGGAAGGGTCTTGCTACCTCGGTGACTCCTCGAGAAAAGATAGAAGAAATATAAGCTTCATGAACAAATCCATTTTAATATAAGAAAGACAAAATGTAGTATCTTGAGAGTAAATTCTAAACTTTTTTTTCTTTTGTTGGTTGAGAAGGGGTGTTTAGTTTCTTTTTCAGACTCCTTCATTATCTCTATAAAAATATTCATTACAAGCTAAAGTAACTCAAAGAATTTAAAAATTAATAAAACATTATATTAATTAGCAGCATATATGCAATCTATAAGCTAAAAATTTTGTTTGCTACATTCCATCAATATCTATTTTACCCTTCTAAATTTCAAGAACTCAGATATAATATATAAAATAGTTATTTAAAAAATTCAAATCAAAAGTGGGAGATTTATTTATTATTTATTTTTATTTTATTTTTATTATTTGTTGAAGGTGGGGGGTGGAGATTTACGGTTCAAACATTGATGATACATCACCATCTATATATATATATGGCTTGAGGGGACATGGACTTCGGTACTGTTAGTTGGTTGTATTTGCCTCTAAATACATTTTAAAGCAGTCCAACACGCATGCATATATCCCAAAAAATTACAAGCTTACCTTATCTGAAAAAATAAATTTAACTGCTGCAACGATAATTTACAATTACTATCATTCCACGAAATCCTGACTGTGCATTCCAGCTGCAATAAAACCTATGGGTCCCGCGGTGTTTTTCTTTTCCCGTCCAAGAAAGTTCCAGAATTTGGTCCGCCACGGCACCAAACCGTAAGACCAATGACTTCCACCCCGCCAGCGTCTAGGCGCCGCGCAACGCCACGTGTCACAAGCCCCCGGTCCCAATTTCCACGTGTCTCGTTAACCGCCTCTAGTTCCAGATCAGAACGAAAGGGCCAAAGCCCCAGAAAAGAAAGATCCCACGTGGACAGGGTTACAAACCCAAAAGCACAACCGGAGTTCCTCCGTCGGTAATTTTGACGCGTCAGGTTAGTTTAGTTTCACACGTCGGGAAGTCTAAAAGTGGTCCGAAAACACGTTATTTTATAGAAAGTTCCAGAAAAAGGCGCTTTCCTCCCGTCACCCTTTCTCCACGGAGAGAGATAAGGGCGAACCATGGCGAAGCATTTCGAATTCCTAACGATTTCTAACCCTGATCTGACTCTAATTCCAATCCATTACCCCCAATATTGGCATCTCCATTCTCCCATTTTCCTCGATTTTATCCGTCCTCAAATTCTTGGAAAATTATAGCATTTCTCCAAGCTTTTTTTGGAGGAAAAAAGACTCGATCTTTTGCATAAAGATTCGATTGTTTTCCATTTTTCTTTTTTAACCTATATATGGTCCCGAGATCGGGCTGGGATCGATCGGCATGGACCCAGCGGCGAAGCCGTCGGCACCTGAGGCGGTGATGCTGACGTCGGGCGCGAGCGGGCGGGTGAACGCCCTGCTTTCCCTCCGCGCCCTCCGTCGCCTCCTCCTACTCCTCTACGCCGTCCTCCTCTTCATCCTCTTTCCGTTTCGGTGGCGGCCGGGTTTGCCACCGTGCCCGGGCCCTGCGGCGAGGGATGACCGGCGCGAGGGTAGTAGGAAGAGCGGGCCGGGGGTGGTGGTCCTGAGGGTGCCGGCGGCGATGGTGCCACGGAGGCAGAGGGAGCAGGAGGCGGCGGCAAGGCGCGCGGCCGCGGTCTGGCGGGTGGTGGCAGCGAGGGAGGAGGGAAGGAGAGGGAGAGATTTCTCGTTGTTTGTGACGGCGAGAGGGGAGACGCTCTTCACCCAGTCGTGGGCTCCCGACACCGTCAAGACCAAGTAAGTCGAGCCGTTACCTTCCGATTTTCCTCACATTTTATAATAATAATGTTAAAAATATCAATTTCTATTATTAAAGATCTAATAAATGGATAAAATTTGATAGATGAATGCTGAAGAAGAAACTATAGATGACAAGAAATGGACAAAGGTCTCTCTCTTTCCTTTTTATAGTTGTTCACCTAAATGTTGCAATTTTCACCGTATTGCTTAAAAAATTGTAACATTTCTTATGGTGTAATTTGAAAAATACACTGCGATTTTTGATGTGTCCTAGTGAAATTTTTGTGGAGAGAGATGCAGGGGGTGCATGCCTTCGTATTCCAGAAGGGTGTTCATTATCGAATTTATATTTTGTATATTCTTGGGTTAGTATGGTTGTTTCTCGACATAGGACAGAAAAATCTGATGCAAAATCTTTTCCTTTTTCTTTTCCTTGGCAAGCTTATAAAATTTAAATGAAATCCTTCCAAGATAGATATTTTAGAAAAATATTGGAAGACAAAGCTTAGTCTGTCTCGAAGTTTTTTTTTTTCCCTTCCCTTCTGTTTTGGTGTAAGAATTGCAAAATGGGTTGCTTTCTGTGATGTTGTAAGCTCACCTCCGGTTTCCATCCCCATGCTGGCTTCTATCTTCTCTCTAGACAAGGTTCATGTTCCATGGAGATGACAATACCAAAGAAATCTTTCTCTCTGTCTGTTACTTCTTATTGCAAAAATGATATGCCACCTCAGTGCCGTTTCAGCACAGAACCATTTTTGTATGCACCCGAGATTTCTTTTTGTTTAGAGTTAATTGTCAAGATGCAACATCCAAAGAACTAATTGAGCAAGCGACTTATTTAAAATGTTTGATTTCATCCCCTTTTCACAATAATGCTTAAATTTTTTATGTACTTGGCAAGTTCTTCCTGTAATTGCAATTTAGATTATTCTAGGAACAATATCATGTGTTGTTAGTTTGGAAGAGAATGCCTGGAGATACCTTTTCTTGTGTTAAGGCCAGATGTACATTGTTGATTCTGTCATTAATAGCTAAAGCTTTTGGAGTCAATTGATTACTCAACATGGTGGTGGAGCCGATATCATGAGTTCAAATCCCCATCTAATCCAAATTTGCTTGTTTATTTTAGTAAGTCCTTTCTCCCCTTGACTCCTCCCATATAATCTTATGCCTCGTAGGTGATCGTTGTTGACCCCTTTTGTAATAGCTTAAGCTTTTGAGATCAATTGGTTACTCGATGGTTTGACTACTCATTATCTAATATTTATATCACTAATTTATTGCTGAATGATTTTTATGTCCATTGAACAATTTTAAGCTTCTAAGAGCACTCAGATCATAGACTGTTGCTTAGCTTTATGAGTGATGCCCATATTTTGTAATTTGTTTCTTGACCTGCTGAGTTCCTTTTTATTTATACTTGATTTTGGCAAGGTCGGGTACTATGCCTATGTGACTACATAGGCATCCCAATTAAAGTGTAGTGGTACATTCTTTAGTCAGATGGAACATAATTTCGTATTCCTGTTCCTTCAAGACAGCTATTGAATACTACGTGATATTATGCAGGGGCGTGCTTGTTCTAATGCATGGTCTCAATGAACACAGGTATGTTAGCGATTATTTTCATTTGAAGCTTGCTTGTTAAAGCTTATTTTAGAAATATAGCTGCTGCTCTTACCTCTCATTTCATGTTCAATAGTGGCAGATATGATCATTTTGCAAGGAAACTGAATGATAATGGTTTTAAAGTGTATGCCATGGATTGGATTGGTAAGTACATGCACTGTCTTGTTATGATTTGAGAGTCAACTCAAGTTCATGTTGGAGGTTGCATGCTTCTAAATTTGTAGATATCAGTTTTATTCGAGAACATATAGCAGCTGCTTATTCATCATCTCTCATTCCCTGGTAACATATGATACGGATATCCTTATTTTATTTTGCGGACAAGATGGAGACAGCCACAACTAGGATTTTAATTTTTGATGGGTATTGTTACAGGTGTTACCATTGGCTAAGAAGACTGATTTCTATGTGTATATTCTGTTGATCCATTTAGATTGTCTTGCCATTATTAGAAAGTGAACTTGAATGTTGAAACATGCTAAGTTGATTCTTGAGGGAATTAGAATTGATTTTTAGGTTTTTATGTTGCTAATTTCACTCCTAAAAATCAGAGATTAAAAGGAGAACTGTATATTTATGATGTAACTGTGTCAACTCTTAGCAGATATGCAGAGGTCCTCTAGGTTGCAAATTTGTGATACCAGAATATTGAAAAAACAAGAAATATACCGGATGGAGAGTGAGTAGTGGGCTATGTTCTTTCATTTGTGGATTCCTATATGTACCAAGACACCCTGTTAGGGTCTATATAATATCCCCTCATTTTATTAACTTTTCTTCTGGTAGTTTGTTGCCTGGTTCATATTTCGTGGACTTAATTCTGTTTGATTGGACATAAAATGTTTATTTTGCGAGATTCTACATAATATTTTATATATTTATGTATGGTTTTGGATATAAGAGGGCAGGTCTTGGCGCAATGGTAAAGTTGTTCCATTGTCACCTGGGCATTATAGGCTTGAAACATGGGAAAAGCCTCTCTGCACAAGCAATAAGGCTGCATATGTCTGACCCTACTCAGACTCCACAATGGTGGTAATCTAAATGCACTAGAACACCCTTTTTTTATGTTTTTTTATGGTTTTGTATATGTATATATGGTTTTATAATACTTGATGATTTCTTTTTTCTGCAGCCATTAGCAATTCTAGGTTGCTAGATCCCATCAAGACTCCACAATTAGGTGTGCTCGGGTGAGAGTAGTCTATGATGGGTAGCATCTTAGGAAATTCTAGTGTTATACACCTTATGTTTTTTCTTAATATGCTAAAAGGATAATGCAAAGAGGCAAAGTTAGAAACAATTAGCCCACAGGACCTCCCTTATGATGATAAAACAAGTAACCTGCAAAGCCTAGAAAAAAAATACTTTTATAAAGAACTTATGCAAGAAACATGTTTCAAACATATAAGCCTGAGAATAATTCTTTATAGATTATGACAAAATGGAGCATAGAGGCCATAGAATATATAAAGGATGTAATGCACGAAAAGTTGAAAAATGCTTGAGATTGAGTTTGCCTGGAAGAAGCTGGAGAGAGGTTCAAGAAGAAAAATAATGGCTGATTTGGATGTGATGAGAAGTGTTCTAATAATTACTGAAAACAGTGCTTCTATCTACAAGTATGAGAACTAAATTCTCACTGAATGCTTTGATAATGGCTCAGGACATGGCTAGAAGGGTTGTAGAATAATCAACTGGCAAAAATCTTTCTTGTTATATTTGTTATCCCTATGCAGTGCAGGACATTGTTGATGCAAATCCATTAACCAGTAACAGTAAGCATATCTCATTGACAATATTTAAGACTTCAAACTCTTAGCATCCACATTGTTTTTGGTGATTGGGCATTTATAATGAGTCCATCTTTGATGAAATATACCATAGCTACATTAGAAAAAAGATATGGTGATTTTCAACTGTCAGCTCTATGCCTGTGTTGGCGAAATGTAACTATGATGAGGTGGATCCATCTGCAAGACCGGAGCATCAAATGGGATGACTAGATAAGTTGATATAAAACAGAGTTAGGGTAGCAATGAACCAATATTTCAAGCACCTCTTGCAAAGTTGCAGCAAGCAGTTTAGGAGTATAATATCCTGCTGTGACAGGATGAAACTTGGGGAGCAAGTGGGCAGGCTCGAAAGGTTTGCAACCATTCAGTGAACAACTCATGTTAAGAGGTATCAGTCCTACATATGCAATTATAACGAATTCTAGTTCCCATAGGTATTTCATGAATACGATATATATTGAAGATTGTACTTTTAGACATTTGCAAGAACACAACCAAGACATTATGACTGGCATAAGTTAAGCATTTTGATGTTTCTGCTGGGTTGACATGTTTTGATCTGCTAATTTGGTATCTTATCTATGTGGAATAAGCTTATCAAATCAAAGAATGGTAACACTTTGATAATTTTTGATGTTGTATATCTACCTGACATCAACCCTTTGTGAATTGGACACTGCTCCATGGCAAGAGGGTCAGCTAGAAAACTTGTAAGGCTATTTGATGTGATGGATTTTAATCAGTTATCTTCTAGTCTGGTTTCAAGGTTGTAAGAATATCTTGGGAGGAATTTCTCTATTTTGTGGTGCCATATGTGGATCCTCTTGTTTCTGGAATGAATGTTCACTGAAGATTAAGGATATAAATGTACTGAAAATTGCAAAAAGAACGCTACCCAGAGTGCTTGTCTGTTACACTTGTTGTTGCATTGTTTTGCTCACTGATGAGGGAACTCTGACAGTACCTGTTCTAGACTTAAGTTTCTTCAGAAAATTAATTTTAGTTTTTTTTCCAAAAAACCATGCATTAATTCTTTATTAAGTTACAGATTTTTGTTTTAAAGCCTGGCCAATTATTCTACAAATAAGTCATAATAGCTTTTATTGTTTGCCTATCCATATTTGAAGTCATTCTTGGTTATATTGTTAAATCCAGATTTTCCAGTTTTTAAAATGAAATGTAGTTTTGACAATGGACATTAGTGGAAGTGAAACCATGCTGTAGAATATGCTTATATTCCTGCTTTGCTATATTGTACTCATAACTATTGGACAAAACTTGTTCAGTTTGGTTGTCAGAGAGCAACAGGGTGAATTATTGTTAGGAATACTGTTTCTTGGTTTGAACTATTGTTGCATAAAGGCGATAGAAAAAGTATTTTTGGTTTAACCTTTGGAATCTGGAAGGTTGGATAGAAGTTTGCTTAGAGTTAATGTTGACAACTGCTAATGTCTTGGAAGATTATGTAACTGAACCTTATGGGAGGGCAGGAATTAGTAGTTCAACTTTCATATTTTTCTCTCTTTTTTTCCTCCAAAGAAAAAGTTGGATATCTTCAGGTTGTACTATATATGAATTTTGGGATAGGAAGCTCGGAAACGCTAAAGTTTCAGCTCATTGGAGAATGTCAGAAGTCAAGAGGTTAGAATGGTGGTCTAACTTTTTGGCCACCTTCAGGTTCTGAGGTGATGAGGAATCTGATGAAATTAGATTTCTATATGGAAACAATAGGTTTAAAAATGCATATCATGGAAAAGATCATGGAGGGTGCACGATGGCATTTACATGCTTTGCTGGTTCAAACTGTTGGCTTATGCCCTTGAAGTCAATATGTTGTTGTTTCAGCAATTAACTCCCTTGTGCTCTAATTTGAGTGGCCAACTTGACAGGCTTTAAAGACCAGATATCTTTATGGCGTGCAGACTACGAAAGGTCATGGCCTTGTGTATTTGGATTTTTAGGACGTGAGAGTATAGACTATTTGTTATAAACTTATAATACTTAGAGTTGATGGATCCTATTCTATATAGTAACTTTATGAATAGCAGGTATTAATACATGCTTCAAGGAGAGTGTAGAACAAAGTCTGCCATATTGACATGTACCAATTGTACCATATCGTATCGGTAAGTTACCGGTATGGTTTCGGGGTTTGGTTTCATATATGAGATGAACTGTACTGTTCCAAACCAAGCAGAATAGCCCGTAGCATCCGAAACCAGGGTGTGTAGCATTCCTTACAGACTTATACTGCCCAATTTCGAGTGGTATTATGGTAAAAGGGGAGAATAATGGAGCTAGGAGCTGTCTTAGTATGGGGTTTATACTGCACTATATTGACTGTACCATACCAAACCAGTAACATACTAGTACAGTACTGGGTATCAATATTGTGGACCTTGATGTAGAATAGTGGGTATTAATATGTGCTTCCAAGAGTGTAGAAACTATATTTTGTGCATAGGATATATTGTCAGGTCATCATGTAATATATCATTTCTGAAATACTGATGTTCTGGAAGTTGAAAGAGCAAACTTTGTGTTCCATCTAGGAGCCAAGATTTGTCAAGTTGCATCAGGTGATTTCATTAAAAGAAATTCTTTTCTACTCATCCTGGTTGCTTTATGTCCATGAAGGCCATATCTTTGAAAGACGTTGGAAACTTAGAAAAGAGTTAAAGTTCTTTGGATTAATAAAAATTGTTAGTCAATCAAAATCATTGATCAGTAATGACTGATATCTGATTATGATCACCCTCCATATTTCCTTGCAAGGGCTAATGACCACTTGCATAATTGTGGACTATAATACCTGTATGTTATGAATAAGTAAAATCTTTTTGGTAGACCTTGTGTGAAGAGTGTTTCAACTTTCGAGGAGTATGCAATGGTGTTGGAGTCTTTGGTAGATTCAAGGAAATCATTTTTCATGGTGAAAACAATTTCAGTGTGCAATATTTCATTTAATTCATGTTCTTATTACCTTCTCCATGCTTTTAGTTAATTGATAAATTCTTCTGGTGTCTTTTTTAAATTTGATGTTTCTGTGCAACCATTTCTTGTCAAAATTTACAGCCTTTTTAGACTCGACACCCAACTTGGATCTGATGTGTTTCAGGATCTGAGATGACTTGGTACTCTTGTTGGAGGTATATATTGATTAACTTTCAGGAGTACTCAATATGGTTTTTCAGGTTTCGAGTGAAACATATAACCCTATGACTTGGCTTAAAATTGGGTATAATCTTGATTGAGGCAGGTCTGGTCAGCTAGTTTAACTATTCAATTAAGTTTTTAACACTGGTAACTTTTTAATTATTGGGCTCTTGTTCACTTCTCATGTCTTTAGTCTAGAAGAACAGAACATGTGTGTGTGTGTGTGTCAGTATATTTGGCATTTCAGGTACATTTCATACCTGTTTATGCCCCTCATATCCATGATTTGTCTCCTGAACTGAGAAGGCTGGTCTAAGGATGACAACAACTATTAAATGGAATGAATAAGGATAATTGTCCTCTCCCTTGAGGCCCTATTTTTGGACATGTATCAAACTTTATGTAACTGTCCAAGAGTAGGGCACCTGTGGAAATGGACAGGTTAGAGGCTCTTGCTAAATAACTTCAACAGCAAGCACATCATGGCAGATGCTTTGTTTGCTTGGTCAGGTAAGAGATGATTTCGCAAGTTGTATGGAAGATATGGTAAATACCCTTGATGTGTGCCCCCCCACCCACACCCCCACCCACAAAATAAATAAATAAATAAAAATAAAAAGGGGGGAAAATAATGAGAACTAATTTTGGTGGTTTTAGTACCTTTTCAACCTTGAAGTATTAGTACCTGGGTTTTGAAAAGTTGTCTGGATTAACTTTTGTGAATGTTACCTTAGGGCATGGTGGAAGTGATGGCTTGCATGGATATGTCCAATCCCTTGATTATGCTGTCAGTGACTTGGTATCAACACTCAACCTTAGTGAGACGCTGAATCACATGTGGCCTTAGGCTGCACATGGTATCTTACTAATAGGTTTTATGCATACAGAAAGCATTTTTGGAGGTGGTGTTGGCAGAGAATTCAGGCTTGCCATGCTTTTTCTTCGGACATTCAACAGGTGCAGCTATTGTACTGAAGGTAAGTTGTTCTTAGTGTTTGGAGAGATTGGAGATTGAGATACAGTTGCATTATTATAATGATTTTTTCCTCAATGTTATATTGTGGACTTTGCATTTACTTTGAAGTTTTTTTTTTTCCTGTTTCATGAACCTTTGAAGGCAGTACTTGACCCAAAGGTAGGAGCCTGTGTTGATGGTGTGGTATTGACATCACCAGCTATACGTGTTCAGCCCTCTCACCCACTTATCTCGGTATGGTCATGGCTGTTTCTTTGCAGTTCTACATTATTTGAAAAGAAAATTTCAGTGTTCAGAGAATATATTATTTTGTACTTTGCATAAGTGCCATCAGGGTCCCCAATGGCTATTACTCTGTTGCATCATAAGAGATGATTTCTTTGGTGTCAGAAAGCTAATGTCTAATGTTAGTGAACCCTATTACCTATGCTATATGGGCATCCTATCCTTGTATGATCATATTTTTGGATGCAACCATCTTCCTTAACAATGCTTAGTCCAGCATCATTTGATTTTTCACAGTATTGCTGTGATGTAATGATATTGCCTGTCAAACAAATAGAAAATTTAGTTTTAGAATACTCATTGTCGATTTTTTGTAAAATAGTCTTGTTTGGCTTTCTTATTTTTGTTATATCACACTATGCTTAATCAAGTTGATGAATTTTATTAATATCTTAATATATATTATAAAAAGGGAGTTCTGGATTTGAGGAATTTTCCTGTTGATTTTGCTTGACTTTCTGCCCCAAAATGCCCTCGAGTTAATGCTAAGATATTTCAAAATGTTATTGACTATGGGAGCCTTTCCTTCTGGCATTATTTTTTAAGTAAAATTGCAGCAAGAATTTTGCTTTCTGTTTACCAAAGAATCCTTGTCTATAACTTTCCGTTTCTTCTCCAGTCAAACATCAAATTGTGGTAGGAGAATTCCAATCAAGAAGGTGATTTGGCGATTTCCAATCTATTTAAGATTCTAGAAGGTCTTTCATATTGCCAGATAATCTTTTGCAACTTAACAATCAATCTAAAATCAATTTAAATATTTATTAGTTTGAGACAATTTAAAATCATTTGAGGTCGTTCTTATAGATTTAGTTTTTCAGTTTCCTATTTTATTTGTTTATTTTTATCTCTTTTCAAGCATGTGGGTTCATTCAATACAAGTTAGAAATAGATAATAAGAAATGAAAATGAAGCAGAAAATACAAGAAACTAAACTACTATGTGCAATTTTCTTTTAGATATTTTAAACTGGAAGTCTGAAAGTTTTGAATGTATAAACTGATTTAAGATTGATTGAGTGTAGTTATATGATAACATAGAAGATCTCCTAGTTACTTGCATAAACTTTGAATTTACCAGACCACCTTTTTATCAAGATTTGCTTTATACAACTTTAAATTTGATTGGAGATGAAAAGGAAAGCTATAGGTGAGGATTGTTTAATATGTAGAAAGTAAATTTCTTGTCATGACCTTTTTTCAAAAAGAAGGTATTAATAAAACAATAGAGGAAAGGATGCACGTAGCAATAGTTTTGGTATTTAATATATGAGTTAAGAGAAAACAGTGACCAACATAATCAAAATGGAAAACCCTAAGTTTGAAGCTCCTTTTGAATTTAAGCAATATGCCCTTTTGATTTTGTGTTGCCTTTCCTTCTAGAATGCTGTCCGCTTAACAGTAAAAATAACTAAAAATATTGACTTCAGGCGCCTTTTTCTTGTGATAACATAGAAAGTCTTCTTTTTAGCAAATTTGCATCAAGAAATTCTCTCTGTGTAAATTGAAGAATCCTCACCTATAATTTTTATTCTTATTCAATTAAATTTAAACTTGAATTGAGGAAAATCCCAATCAAAGGGCTGATTCAAAGAAGTCCAAGACTATTTAAGGTTCTAGGAGATCTTCCATGTTTACCGTATAAATTTTTCCCTAGAATAATAATCAAGTTAAAATTAATTTAAATATGTATTATTTTGAGACTATCTATTTAAACTTTTGAGGAGAAGATTTTACTCTCCTTTTTTTTTTTGAACTTTTTCTTTCATTTGTTCATTATTATCTGTTTGCTTATGTGCATGGTACATGCTGATTTGCTGTTAAGTTTCAAAGGACATTTGATGGCTTTACATAATATAGAAGAGTAAGTTGCCCCATTATAGGCTTGATGGTGTAGAGGATGATCTGTGAAATGCAAATCGATAATATTTAGGATGAATTTGTGCAAAAATCTTGATGGGAATTTTGTAATTTTTGAAGTAAAGCAAGAGTGCGCAAGTTGGTGACACATGGGTACCCCTAGACTGTAATTTGTGGCAATGATATTGGGAAAGGAAAAACTATAGATATGATAAAATAACAAGAAAACAACTAAGGCTTATAATTTAGTACAAATTCTGTATCTGAGACATGAAATCAAATGGATCGGAATTGTGCATTGATTTTGTTGAACACCTAGCTGAGGAAGATGAACTATTTATTCACTTATCACCATGGGATGACATGATGAACTGGCTTTTCAATTTTGTCATGTTGGAATTGCCATGTTGGACTTGCAACCATCAGTGTTATTGATGATTTCTGTGAGCTAGTTTTTATCTGGTTATGTTCATTCGCAGATAGGTTAGGCTTAAAAGTGATGATGTTATGCAATTTAACAAACAAACTCAACAAATAGCAAATGAACAAATATAGGAGAAACAAAAGGTTACCTAACATCTGAAACTAACTTTGGAATTGGAATGCCCCTACTTTCTACGTAATTGGATGTCTGAATGTTATGAACAAACTCAGCACACTTCATTGATCTGCTTACTTCCCTTGCAATGTCCTTTGACCATGATCTAAGCAAGTGACCTCTCTTGGAAAAGCAATGGCACATTCAGGAATCTTTGATGAAATTACTATTCTGTATGCTCTAAATTCATTGGACCGATCAATTTATTTAAAAAATACAAGATGATAAGACAACTGGGGAAGTGCCAAATTCTTGCACGTTTGATGCACATAGTGTTAAATGTTAATTGTTAGAATGATTCAATTTCTTGGATGTGATAATCAAAATGGCTAAGCTGTTGTGCTATGAATTTATTGTATTTCCACCATGCTCCTATCCATGGTCTTTTCACATAAATAAAAAGCATAAAGTTATTACCTTTACATATATAGAAACTGTAATGTATAATTTTGGTAGCACATAATTTTTGTGTGCATCCTAAAAAACAAAGAAGGAAAAGAGAATTATAATGTATGCTTGTGTCATAGCTTTATAGACAATAGGGTGTTGCTTACGCACGTTTAGTTTCTTTTGTGTGATAATGGCCGAGGTCTCTAGCATTGTTACTTGATGACAGGTGCTGGCCCCAGTCTTTTCCCTCATCATTCCAAGATACCAATTCACTGCTGCATACAACAATGGCCCACCAGTCTCCCGTGATCCCGAGGCACTGAGGTCGAAGTATTCTGACCCGCTAGTGTTCACTGGTTCCATCAGAATCAGGACTGGTTATGAGATCCTACGATTATCAACCTACTTACAGCAGAATCTAAACAGAGTTAACATCCCATTTCTTGTCCTTCATGGCACAACTGACACTGTAACTGACCCGGAAGGCTCTCGAAGACTGTATGAGGAGGCCTCCTCGACAGACAAATCCATCAAGCTGTACAAAGGTCTCCTGCACGATCTCCTTATCGAACCTGAACGGGATGAAGTGATGGAAGACATAATTGGCTGGCTGAGCTCTAGACTCTGATTGTTTGAACAGAGCTTGCAGGAGCAGCTGAGTGGGATCAATGACAGGAAGATGGAAATGTGGCACCAAATTTTTCATACTGGATAGCCACATTGGGAGCTGGAAGAGGTAATATAATGATGTAGAGTCACTTCCTACTGGAGTTCTGGAATGTCATTTGGAAACATTCTTGTGATATACTTCTGATGTTGTTATTGAACTTTGTAATTTTAATTGCAAGCTGAGATCTAGAGCTAAATGGTCCAAGTTGCTGAACCAGCTGATGATGCGATGGAGTGTTCAAGAGCTGGTCTGCATATTGTAAACTATATCATGAGCAATGTCTTGTACACACGAGTTTTCAGGACCTATCTTTCAAAGCAGTCTAGATAATTTCAAGTTTATATCTGGTCTTACATATTTCCGCTCTTTCATTAGCATCTCTCTCTCTCTCTCTCTCTCTCTCTCTCTCTCTCTCTCTCTCTCTCAGTCTAAGTTGAAAGTTTATTAATTGATCAAAATAATACTTATCTTTGCCCATTGTAACATTGTTACCAAAATAATATCCTTCTTGTATTGAGCTTATGGTAGGATACCCTTGTGACGTAGCATCTTGGAATTATTTTGAGAATATGATTGCGTTATATTCGGTTCCATGGGCAAGCAAACAAAGCAAATATTATGAAAATTATGCAATGTTACGAACTTTATTGGTTGATATGAGGTGATTTAGCACTGCGCCGGCAAGTTGGAAATGGTCGCGCCCCTTCTCAAGTCATGCTGAACCACCAAACTATGATTGATAACAACAGTTTCGGTAGCTTAATGCTGCTCGGGTCTGCTCTTACATATTTACTACTCCATGTTGTCATTTTAATTAACTGTATAACTTGTCCTAAACATACCTATTATTTTATTTTTTCAGCTTAATTAACTGTATCATTTGTCTGAAACAGTTATCCGCTAATGAGTGGTTAATGGCGGTGCCGTCAAGTGCGTTGGAGTTTAAACGTTTTCTTTCAAAAACCAGGGACCCAACAAACAAGAACATAGAATCAACCAACAAGCTGCGTCCCATCTATTTGGTTGCAACCAAGGCAAGATATGCCCCATGAAGATTGTGAATCATTCTTTTCCTATGGAAAAGCTCCTGAATCATTCAACCCACAGATTGAGCTTATTAAGCTTACCATTTTTCTTACAGCTTCATGTTTTTGTTTGGAGCCGAGACTTTTGTCGTCACCATTACATGGGAAACTCAATAATAATGTTAGGCCCTGCTTAAAAAATTTATGCAAATTTGATTAAAGGCATGACATCTGTGCCAAGGGAGATCAGACTCATATTATCAACTGCCGGATATAATTTTTTGATCGACCGCGTAGATCACACGATGAACATTATCCAAAAAGTACCTAATTTGATGAATTCAAGTTCTGCATTTGACTGTCATGATCCTTCTTCAACTACTTGTCAAAAAACCAATGGTTTCAAGTTATGTAACGCCCTGAGGAATTCCTCTAGGTATCTCATGGTCTTTTACACTCTTTTTAATGATCTTATCCAACAATAAAATTATTTCCAGAATATTTTAATAGTGATGCAAATTACTTAAGATGGTCTATGCTTTACATGCTTTTAAATTTGTTAACCAAGTAAAAAGGAAAATAACATACATAAAATTTCCGTATTCTGACTGACTATGGAGAGGAAGATGATGGGAAATCTGAAAAAATAGATTCTGCAGAGTTTCAGAGATATTAATACTGATTTATATTTTGCTTATAATAGTCAGATAATGATAAGCCATTTTAAAATGGTTCTTTCTATAATTCCTTCATACTAGTTTGAGTTTTGGGTAAGTCTGTTTGCAGGTTTTATTTGATTTGGTATAAGAGATGAGCTTGTTATTTCGGAACAAAGAAAATCCAGAACATGGAGCAAGAGAACAACATGGACCAGCCTTCAATTCATTTCTTCTTGAATTTGACTATGTGTTTGATGCCCTATTTATAGGACTCAAAAGAAGCTTTATATGGTCCAAAATTTAAGCTCATTTGATAAGATCCTTCGAAAAATTACCCCAAACATGTCTAAAAAATAACTTTTCATATCCTTGATCAATTATATAAGATCTTTTTGCACATTGTGTGGATCACAGTATGCAAGGAGTGAAGTTTTCTTCATATCAACTTTAGGTGAGGGTTTCACTCAACATATAAAGAGGTATGAAGGTGAATGCATAATGCCACATTGTATTGTACTTTTCTTTCATTTGAATTAGTTAATATTTGCTTCCTGTTGGTGCAGAATTTGATTGACATCGGATCGAGCTGGAGTCGAGGAAGACGAGGTCGCCGCCAGTGATCTGCAAAACAAAGTTCTATCCGGAGTTGGTGGTGGTGACTTCGGTAGGACCCTTCGACGGTCAAGTTAGCTCTTCTGGCCAACAGAAATGGAGTGCTCAGAGAGAAGTTCGACAAAGTTTCGGAAAGAAAAATAAAGCTTAGAAAAAACATATCTGGAGGGTCTCTTTTTATAGACGAAGCTTGTTGTAACTGTTCTGATAAATGACCATCGTAACCATTCTGATAAATGTCTATCGTAATCATCCTGATAAATGTCAATCGTGATTATCTTGATAAATATCGATGGTGATTGTCTTAATAAATGATAATCATAATTATCGTGATAATTATAAACGTTCAGTAGTAGGATCGCCTATAGGAATTCATCTGAAGGAACAGTCTGTAAAAAGTTCGACTTTCATAAAAGTCCGACTGGAGGAGTTCGGAAGAAGTTCGGCTTCCGTAGGAGTCCGACTGCTCGAGGAATCTGAAATAACTTCGGCTTCCATAGGAGTCCGACTGCTAGAGGAGTCCGAAAGGACTTTGGCTTCCATAGGAGTCCGACTGATGGCGAAGTCTGAAAGAAGTTCGGAAGGTCGACTGCTGTAGAAGTTCGGCTGGGGCTCGACCGTTGTGGAGTTTGATTGGGTTCGAAGTCCAGTTGGAGGAGTTCGATCACTAGACGAGTTTGACCGCTGAAGAAGATTGGGTGGAATTCGACCGCTGGGGGGAGAATTTTTGATCGAAGGTCTTTCGTGATTACCAACTGCATTAGGCTAAGCACCACTTTGGTAGGAGCGGGATTTATCTCCAACAATAGTTTTTTCACTTCTGAGTTCGAAGGAAAAGAGTACCAAAAAAGCGATTGTCGAAGTTTTTTTTCGGACTTTATACTCGTTGAAGTTGAAGCATAGGGAAGATCTTACCTTCGATCGAGGTTGATGTTGAAGTGGAAGCGAGGTTGTCTCTAGCCGAGAAAATTTTATCTCCTGTTGACATTGAAGTTGAGGCTCGGACGTAATAGGACCGTTGTGAGGGTCTCTCCTCTCACCTCATCTAAAATGAACGAGATCTTCAACTTTGTTCACGTTATGATGAGGTTTTCCTCCCATTTTTAATGGGTTGTGGGGGCACATAAGGGCCGTTGTCAGGATCTCTCCCTCCATCTCATCTTAAGTGAACGAGATTTTCGATTTTGCTCGTGTTAGGACGAGGTTCACTTTCTATTTCTAATGAGCTATAGGGGCACATAAGGGCCATTGTCAGGGCCTCTTCCTCCATCTCATCTTAAGTGAACGAGGTCTTCGACTTTGCTCACGTTAGGACGAGGTTCTCCTCTTATTTCTAATGGATTGTGAGGGCACATAAGGGCCATTGTCAGGGCCTCTTCTCCCATCTCGTCTTAAGTGAACGAGGTCTTCGACTTTACTCACGTTAGGATGAGGTTCTCCTCCTATTTCTAATGGGCTGTGGGGGCATATAAGAGCCGTTGTCAGGACCTCTTCCCCAATCTCGTCTTAAGTAAACGAGGTTTTCAATTTTGCTTACGTTAGGACGAGGTTCTCCTCCTATTTTCAACACGGCCACTTCTAATTACTTCTTTTCTGGCATCACATAATTTTTGCACCAAGAAATAACAATGTTGAAATGAATGAGTTTTATTGCGAAAAAATTACTGATAGTATATCCTCAGATTTTCTGAGTTCCAAGGTTCTGAGAGCATTATTTCTCCGAGCTCCTTCAGATGATAAGTTTTGGGCTGAACGACCTCCACTACCTCATATGGACCTTCCTAATTTGGGGCAAGCTTTTCCTGGCTCTGAGGCTAAGAGACGATGACTCGTCGAAGCACTAAGTTCCTCACTCTGAATGTTTTATTTCTGACTCTGAAGTTATAGTACCAGGCCATCTTTTAACTGTAGACCGCCATCTGGACCTGTACTTTCTTTCTTTTTTCTTCCAGCAGATCGAGGTTGATTCTGAGGTCCTATGAATTATGCTGCTTGTTGTAAGCCATGACCCATGCTGATGGAAGCTTAAGTTCGACTGGGATGACTATCTCTATTCTAAAGGTCAAGACGAATGGTATTTTTTCAGTTGGCAGTCTTTGAGTAGTTCGGGATGCCCAGAGGATATGATAGAGTTCATCTATCCAGATCTTCTTTGCTCTATCGAGCCTTATTTTGATGTCTTACAGTAGAGTCTGGTTGGTCACTTCAGCTTCTCCATTTGCCTACGGATGAGCTACCGATATGAAGTGGTGGAAGATGTTTAGGTCTTCACAGAATTCAGTGAATCTCATCCTGATGAATTATCATTCGTTATCGGTTATGAGGGTTTGGGACAGACCAAATCGGTAGATTATTGATTTTTAGATGAAGTTCTGTACTTTGGTCTTGGTAATTTTGGCTAGAGATTCGACTTCGACCCATTTGGTGAAGTAGTCGATCGCGACCAGGAGAAACTTTCATTGCCTGGATGCCATCGGGAAAGGGCCAAGTATGTCCATTTTTTATTGCACGAATGACCAAGATGACCTTAGCAGAGTCAGCTCGAAGGCCGACCGTCTTTGTATATTTGCATTCTTCTGACAGCGGTCACATTTCTTGATATATTTCATGAAATCATGGTATAAGGTCGGCCAATAGTATTCTTATCGAAGTAATTTTTGTGATAGAGATCTGGCTCCTACGTGATTTTCATAAATTTCCTCGTGCACTTTCCATAATACAAAATCGATCATTGAAGGTCAGAGACATCTCAGTAGTGGTAGCGAATACGACCTCTTATACAACCTATCTTCGTACAAAATATACCGAAAGGCTTGATTTTTGAGTTTCCAAGCTTTTTTCAGATCACGAGGAAGGACTCCATCCTTGAGGTAGGTAACCAACGGGTTGATCCAGCTTGGCTTGAGTTCTGTCTGCAAAATGACTTACAATTTCTCTGAGCTTGGGCACTTTAAGGTCTCAAAAAATACTTCTTTGGGCAGTTCGGCTAGAGCTGAAGTGGCCAACTTAGAGAGAAGGTCGGCTCTTATATTTTCTGCTCTCAAAATTTATTGAATACCAAAATAGCTGAAGACCGAAGTCAAATCTTTTACTTTCTCAAGATATTTCATCATGCTTTCCTCTCGCGCTTCATAGCTGCCACTAACTTGGCCAATCACTAATTGAAAATCGCTGTAGACTTGAAGCTGATCTACTCTTAATTCTCTTGCAATTTTTAATCCGACGATCAGCGCTTCATACTCGGTCCCATTATTAGTCGCTGAAAATTCGAAGCGCAGTGCATACTCGATGATGACTCCCTCGAAACTGACTAAGACCAACCCCACACCCGATCCAGTAGAGTTGGATGAACCATCCATGTACAGAGCCCAAAAACCTTCAGAAAGATCAGCTGTCTCTTCTGAAAGGTTCGGTTGTGATAGTAGAGCATCGGTCTCGTTCTGCTCAAGCTTGGCATCATCGAAAATGGTACACTCTACTACAAAATCTGCTAATATCTGGACTTTGATCGATAGTCGAGGTCGATAATTGATATCAAATTTTATGAGCTCGATTGTCCATTTTGCGATTCTCTCGAAAGCATTCATTCGCTGAAGGACTGTTTTTATTGGTTGATCCATGAGGACCGTTATAGTGTGCCTCTGGAAGTAAGATCGGAGCCTCCTGACAGTAATTAGAAAAGAGTAAATTAATTTCTCTAGCCTAGAATACCTGGTCTCTACATCTCTAAGGATCCGACTTATGTAGTAGACCGATCGTTGTATCTTCGCTTCTTCCTTGACTAGGACTGCTGCCAAGATCGTTGGGGAGACCACTAGGTACAAGAATAATTTTTCTCTGGATTCGAGCTTTCCCAGCAGTGGGGCTGAGCTGAGGTAATTTTTGAGCTCTTCAAATGCCCATCGGCACTCCATCGTCCAGTAGAAATTCTTTGGTTGCTTGAGAACTTGGAAGAAGGACATGCATCGCTCGACCAATCTCGAGATAAAGCGATTTATGGATGCCACCTTTTCAGTCAAGAACTAAACTTCTTTGATTGTCTTTGGAGCGGTCATCTCTTGAATGGCTTGAATTTTCTCGGGATCTGCTTCAATCCCACGCCTCGATACCATAAATTCTAGAAACTTCCCAGAGGTCATGCCAAAGGCGCACTTGGTTGGGTTGAGTTTCATCTTATGCTTTCTGAGTGCGATGAAGGTCTTTTCAAGATTGGCGAGATGGTCCATAGAAGCTCGACTTTTGACGAGCATGTCATCTACATACACCTTCATGTTACGGTCGATCTGCTCTTTGAAGATCTTCTTGACCAGACGTTGGTACATTGCCCCTATATTTTTGAGTCCAAAAAGCATAATCCTATAACAATAAAGATCATAGTCAGTAATGAAAGCAGTTTTCTTCTCATCCTCCGGTGCCATCCATATCTGGTTATAACCAGAGAAGGCATCCATGAAGGTGAGAAGCTCGTGGTCCGAGGTCGCATCCATTAGTTGATTGATTTTGAGTAGAGGATAGCTGTCCTTTAGGCAGGTCTTGTTCAGCTTTTTGAAGTCTATACACATCCTTTACTTGTTGTTAGCCTTTTTGACGAGGACCACGTTTGAGATCCAGGTCGGATAGTTAACTTTTTGGATGAATCCAACTTTGAGAAGCTTGCCTACTTCTTTGATGATTGCTTTCTGCCTCTCTGGGACGTGGCTGTGCATCTTCTCTTTTATCGACCGATGTTTCGGATCAATGGCCAGCCGATATTCCATGACCTCAGCATCAATTCCTAGCATATCTACTGGGACCCAGGCGAAGATGTCAGCATTCTTCCTGAAGAAGGTAACGAGTTGCTTCCGAACCTCATCTCCTAAGTTGGAGCTGATCTGCACCGCGTGCTCCGCATTTCTATCGTTCAAAGGTATAGAGATGAGGTCCTCCATAGGTTCACCCTGCTCCTCGGTAAGGTCGTCGCGGACATCCAACCTGTCGATAGGATAAGGGTCGAACTATTCTTTTTTATGCAGGGCGATTGAGTAGTAGTGCCTTGCCAAAGCTTGATCTCTCCTGACCTCTCCGATTCCGTGACTTGTTGGAAACTTTACCTTCAAATAATAAGTCGATACCACCGTCCGAAGTGCATTTAGATCAGATCGATCGAGAATAGCATTATAGGCGGACGAAATCCTTACGACTAAAAAGTCAATCTATGCCTCAGCCAGTTTCGGACGTTGCCCCGCAGTCACGGCCAAGATTATTATGTCCTCCACTGATATGGCATCGCTAGTAAAGCCTATCAATGGAGAGTTCATAGGCCCCAAGCGGTTATTGAGTAAAGATATTTTCGAAAAGACATCATAAAATAATACGTTGATCGAGCTTCCATTATCTACTAAAATGCAGCATACATCGTAATCGATAATGTTTAAAGAGATTACAACCGCATCGTTGTGAAGGAATTGGACCTTTTGAGCATTCGCCTTAGTGAAGGTTATGGGTTCTTCGGTCCTTCTTCTCTTCACCGATCCCTCAGATCCGCTGACCTCTCCCTGCCAAAGTCCCCCCGAGATCATGTTGATGATGCCGAGAGGCGGCCAATCTTCTTATTGATCTTCCTCCCTTGGTTGCTCCGGCTACGGCAATGCCCTCGGTCGATCTTCACGTCCTTCAAGCCATCACCGTAGGAATCGACCTAATCTATCTCGCCTGATGAGCTCCTCGATCTTATCCTGGAGTTGGATACACTTCTCAGTGTCATGACCATGATCACGATGATAAAGGCAGAACTTGTTAGGATTGCGTTTGCTGAGGTGAGAGCGCATTCTTTTCGGCCTCTATAGTTACTCCCTGATTTTCATAAGTACTTAAATTTTCGAAGCATTGAGGAGGGCGTAGTTATGAAACTTTTGTTGGAGAGAACCTCGCCACGCCCTTCTGTCCAGGCTTCCCTGCCTTCGAGTCTGAGGAGGAGTTTGGGCTCGCTTCCGCTCAAAGAAAGTTTGGGAGCATTGCCGAGTTTCACTCGACTTTCTTTCTTCGATGGGTTCGTTCGGTTGGTCGATTCGCCGCTTACCAAAGGCTTCATCATCCCTGGCTTTAAAGGCCTCTTCAGCTCATACGTAACCTTCAGCCCGAGCTAGCAGATCGATAAAGTCTCTGGGGTACTTCTTCTCCAAGGAGAATAGCAAATCATTCTTCTGGAGGCCGGAGGCCGTCCTTGAGTGCGGCCATTGCAACTGATTGGTCCAGGTTCCAAACCTCCAATACAGTGGTATTAAATTGGATGACATAAGTTCAGATGGATTCTCTCTTCTTCTGCTTGATATTCATCAGAGAATCCAAACCTCGATGCGGACGTCGGCTGCTGACGAAATGAGCCACAAACTAATGGCTAATTTGATCAAAGAAAAAGATGGTACCCAGCTTAAGTGTCAAGTACCAGTTTTTTGCTACTCCCTTAAGGATGAACGGGAAAGCCCGACATAAAATAACATCTGACGTACAGTGAAGCAACATCATTGCTCGGAAGGCCTCCAGTGAAAGAAAATTCTAATTTTTTGGATCAGGTTCATTCAGATCAGATCAGATCAAGAGATATATTTTAAAAAATTTTTTCTTTGATTCAGATCAGATCTGGGATGTTTCAGATCTGATACTTATTATTTTAATAATTAAAATAAATTTAGATAAATTAAATTAAATTAAATTTATCTTGAAGTAGGTAATCTTATTATCCGTTGATAATCCTGTAAGCAGCGGAAGATTCTGGATATAGCCATGCAAGTGCCTGGCCTCTACCGGTATCCACTCGGACTAGATCTGAAGATTCTCTTCTTCTCTATCACGTCTTCAAAAATTAGATCTGGATCTGATCTGGAGGATCTTCAAAATATCTTTCGAAGATCAGCAGTTGTCTTTTGCGGCAGCGCAACCTTCTAGCTTTCTATCATCTTTCTCTCGTCTGGATTGCACCAACCAAGGTCCCAAACACCTTTGGGAGTGGAGAGGAGAGGGAGAAGTTGGCATGGAGGAGGAAAAGGGAGGCCTTGGGCGTGGGAATTGAATTCTTAATTCTTTTTGAGTTGGGCGCAGGGTCTTATTTATAGACTGTCTGTGATCCAACTCCTCTTCTTTCCAATCAATCATAACTCTTTGTGAAATCAGATCTAAATCTGATTGATGGAAATAAAGTCCCCTGGATTTTTCCTTAGATGACGCCTAAGATCAGTCAAAGTTGATTTTTAGGAGAACGCTAATCGGAATCCAAAAAGGAGATGGAGTCCCTATCCAATAGGGACTCCTGGGCGCCTCCAACTTGGGCACACGCCAAGGATGGCGTGCGCCCTCCTCCTTGCCAAGTTCTGCTAGAGGAACAAGCCTCCACCAGCTCTCCAATATGTGCATGACACATGGACAAAAGTTAAAGTGTCTATGGTCAATATTTGATCAGTCAAAGATCAACTTTTGACCAAAGTCAAAGGACGAGAAATGGCAGGTGACCAAAAATGGCAGGTAATGTCTTACAAAATAAGACAATCTTTTCTAATTTGGATAAGCTCTAGTCAGACAAAGTGAAGGCCTCTGATCGAGCACAAACTTCTTTGGCTCAGTTAGGATAACTTATTTATGATAGTAAAAGAAGAATGTTAGGTTCAATCGAGTGCTAGCACGATTTTTTTAAACCTAATTGAATCTCATTCAGATCAATTAAACTGGATCAGTTTAATTGATGATCACCAGATTCAAACCCTTATTTGTGTGACCCAGTTAAATTCAGTTCTTTATGATAATGGGATATGACATGATCTCTATCATCGACATCATCAAAACTCCTTTCGATGGATCAGAACTCTTTTGATTCGAACAGCTAGAATGATCGATCATCTAAGTCATTCTAATTACTCCCAAAATCCACCAGTGACACCTAGCAGTATATGGTGGCAATCCATCAGAGCTGAATGCGAACCTCTTGATGCAGCTACTTATGTGATTAAGTTCTTCTATCTTGAGCCCCGATCAGATTAGGGTTAAGGTGAACTCATCAAACCCTAGTTTCTATCATATGATGTAATCATTCGATTCGGGTCCAGTGTGAAAGCTAAATAGAAACTCTTTCTATTATTTCATTCTGTCATGGCCATGAGCTTTTGAACTTGATTCTCATAATCATCATAGGGCTGCTCCTCTACCACCAAGGTGGATAGATTTCATCTTGATGCTATCCAGTTCCTACAATGAACATGCTATAGCCAACATACACCTCAGAATTTCGTATGGCTAGGAGATCGAGTAATGGTGTAATCAAATTATAACACCCTCAAGGTGAACTGCCGAGTAATTGTGCCTTTAAAACTATAACAACCTCAAGTTAGCTCTTTTGGCCAACAGAAATGGAGTGCTCATAGAAAAGTTTGGCAGAGTTTCGGAAAGAAAAAGAAAGCTTAGAGAAAACGTATTTGGATGATCCCTTTTTATAGATAGAGCTTATTGTAACTGTCCTGATAAATGACCGTCGTAACCATTCTGATAAATATCCATCGTAATCGTCCTGATAAATATCGATTGTGATTGTCTTGATAAATGATAATCATAATTATCGTGATAATTATAATCGTTCAGTAGTGGGATCGTCTGTAGGAATTCGTCTGAAGAAACTGTTTATAAGGAGTTCGACTTCCATAAAAGCTCGACTGAAGGAGGAGTCCGGAAGAAGTTTGGCTCCCGTAGGAGTCCGACTGCTGGAGAAGTCTGAAAGAAGTTTGGCTCCCGTAGGAGCCCGACTATTGGCGGAGTCTGGAAGAAGTTCAGCTCTCGTAGGAGCCTGACTGCTGGAGGAGTCCAGAAGGACTTCGGCTCCCATAGGAGCCCGACTGCTGGTGGAGTTCGAAAGAAATTTGGAAAGTCGGCTACTATGGAAGTTCGACTGGGGCTCGGCCGTTGTAGAGTTCGATTGGGTTTGGAGTCCAGTTGGAGGAGTTCGGCCACTAGACGAGTTCGACCGCTGAAGGAGATTGGGTGGAGTTCGACTACTGGGGTAAGAATTTTCGATCGAAGCTCTTCCATGATTACCAGCTGCATTAGGCTAAGCACCACTTTGGCGAGAGTGGGATTTATCCCCAACACTTCCTATTTTTCTTTCACTTGAATAGATTAATATTGTGTGATTGAACATTTGCCTATGATGGCCCTCCTACAATTAATATTGATAATGATCATGAAGAAAATGAATTAAGCTGTGTGATTTTTTAATCCCAGATAGATAGGAAGTTTTGTCCATTATTGTTTTACTTCATATTTATTGCATACATAGCTTTGCAATATTAAGCTTGGCACAAGATGATGAATCTTGTTTCATTATGTCTTAAATGTAGCTGCAGAAACGACAAACAAACAAGGGAACAATTGACCTATGATATGATATCTGAAGTCTAATAACCTTCTCTTTTGAATGTTATTGAAATGTTAGCCAACTACCCTATGTTTAGGGACATCTTTCTAAGTTCAGAGCACCTCTTTATCATAATGTACAAGAAATCATTTAAAGTTACAAGAACCGAAGAGCCTAACTACAAAATCTAGAATTAAGAATCATCAATTAGTAAAATAATCACAGTTGGCTAACATTTGGATTATAAAATTACCAATTATTATATCAGGCACTGTCACAGCATGTTGTGGGGTTCAACCACCTTATCTCTTTGTCTTTACCATCAGATAATAAATAAGGGCCATGCTTGAAAGGGCAACACTAAACTTAGTGCTCGAACCATATTGAAAAAAGTATGGTTTGTAACAATTTAGCATGCCTAATAAACATTGTGCCATGCTATTTTATGTTATCACATAAACATCTGCTTATCTAACAAACTATACGGTAGGCTTTGGTTGTTGCATGGCATATCCTGTTTGCAAACAATCATTATATATTTATCGATGAAGGTGAGTAATTTTGGTAGGCAAACATGCCATTCTGATGGATACAATCCTAATGAATAGAAGTATCAGAATGTACCACTACTATTGCAATGTACTGCTACATTAGACCACCCATGGCCTGATAATTTTGATTTCTGCTGTTTAAATACACATGTCACACCAGAATCAAAATAATAATAAAATGCTAAGTTCATAAAAACTGATAGAGTTCCTCAACCCTTGATCATCTTCTTTCTTTTCTTATTACTACTATGGTTATTAGTTACACTGTAGTTGGTATTTCCATGTTGTATTATAAATTCAGAAAAACATGACATACCAAGATGACAGACTTTGTGAACCATGATCTACTGAGCATGCAAGTATACATACATACATACATACATACATACATACATACATACATACATACATATATATATATATATATATATATATATATATATATATATATATATATATATATATATATATATATATATATATATATATATATATACACACACATCATCAGAGCAATTTCATATCGAAGAAGAGCCTTATGACCCATATGATGCATTCAAAACCTTCCCTTATATGAAGATTCCAACTTAGATAAAAGAATCAGTTGCTAGGCTGCTACTACCGAACAGAGTAGTGCATCGATAGCCACCTAACACAATACATGCCCATAGATTGGCTATCTGTCGGCAATTATTTGCCCAATCCACACTGTTTTCATAGCGCAAGCTCAAACCCTAAACTGGTGATTAATTTCCCGGCTTTTCCAAGATTTTTACATGTCACATCCTTGAAAGAGGATAACAAGCCAAAGCTAGTTAGTTATGTTATTTTCTTCTTACTATATAAGACTGTGACCCATGAAATGCATGGATTATTTTCTTTTCAACTCCCTTACATCACATCCTAATGGATGCTCCCCCAGTTGTGTTGGCTCGGAGTGTTAAAAAATTTATCATGCAGTCTCTAAAAAAGTTCCAACTTGTCCCCGAAATGGACTTCCATAGGTTCCTTTTTTATGTATTTATATCTGGGAGGGTCAATATCACTCAAGCACTTTGAATGCATGAGGTTACAATGTGACTCTATATATAATGACACATTTTCCACCTAGTGAGTCATTATAGTTAGGGGAGTCACATTGTTGGCAGCTTCTAGTGGGATAAGATCAGAGCCTCTATCCACATTATCATTAACAACTATTTATTAAACCAAAACTTAAGGTACACCTGCTATGCATAATCTTATTCTTAATGAAAGCTACCTGTGGAGAGGCCCTTTTTTTTTGAGAATATTCAATTGTTCATGGATATAATGTGTTATATTTTGCATGAAAGGAATTCCAGGATCTTTTATAACCGGAAGTCTTCAACTTTTTCTGTTCTTAATAAAACCCTTCAATCCTTCTCAACGTGGCATAATTTATGTTCCGCTAAATCATCTTAATGTCCCAAGACTCTTTCTATTAGATTGGCTTCCCTTCTCTAGTTACTCACTTTATGTTTCCTTTTCTCATATTCTCTTGTAAAACATCCTTGTAATTTTTTAATACTTTTGTCATAAATTGGGGAAAGTTTCTTACTTCCTCTGCTTTCCATTCAAAGTAAAAAAAAAAGAGAGAGAATAATGCTTGAACTGAAAAATGAAAGCAGCATGGTCTTTTCCAAGCCACATTACATCAGAAGGAAAGTTATTGAACAACTTCTTTCATGGGAAAAAAAAAAAAGAAGAACATGACCCATATTGGCTAGAAGATCTGCAACTTGCTATTAAATGATAACGATATACGTGGAAAAGTAGTCATCACCATCTACATAGTGCGTACTTTAATCTAGATTGAATATTTTTTAAGATGTCTAAAGGGTCATTGTCAATAAATATCTGGCTGCCATTCATCCGCCAATCCATTTGCATGGATCATGGAATAAAATAGAAGCTTCGAATATGTAATAGAAGTCTTTATATAATAAGAAAACTTTGATTGCACAGCCTGCATGTATTCTTTTGGCTCATGTTTTCTCTGGCCCCCCACTAGGCATCACCAATCTATTTATGTGCTCAAGTGACCACATCTAATAACATGACAGGCTCACCCAATTGGATTGCTAATTTTATAACTAATATTGAAAATAAGAAGCAAGACACTCATCATAGAATTCAGTTTTTCGAAATATTACTTCCCGCTAATTTCAGAGAACATGCCAAAGAACATTACTATTTTGTGTATGTCACAGAATTATTAGTTTTCCACAAATTTGCTTAGCAGATAATGAAAATTTTTAGAGTATAAATATGTACAGATCTATATCCTTGAAGAGAATGTTCAAGACAAAGCTTGGTACCATATTGCTTCACCACATCCTGTTCTCCAATTTTATTGCTACGTATCTATTGACTCTTGAGCTATGAATGAATGGAAGTTTTGCTACAAAAGGGAGGAAAAAAGATTAAGAAGCGAAAGAACAATAGATTATCTTACAAAAAAAAAACTTGATTTTAGTTCTCCCTGACTATATTATTATAAAACAAGAACTATAAACTATATAAAAGATGGCTGATGTTTGCTTCCTTCAGCAACTAGTTCCTAAATAAGTAGGAAATGCGTATGGATAATTGTTATTATAGTTTCTAATTTAAGTCACTCATGAAGTCACTTGATTTTATCCTCTTGTCTGGTGGGCTCCAAACAAGGTCTGGGGCCAATTGAGGAATAAGTGACTTTTTTAAAGGAAATTTTAGTGCCGATAATTTCTTCGGATATGCTCATGCTCTTTTCCATCCTCACCACAATATACACACCTTCGTTATTTCTAATGACATATTTTCATTAATTCCTTCAAGCAGGAGAATTATGCTTGAATGCGCAACCATGTAATTCTGTAAGTCCTATAAAATGTTACCATGAAGATTGCTAATTCTGCAACTGTTAGTGTATTAATAAAGTATTTATTGATAAGATATAATATTGGGGAACCATATATATATCTTCTTCCTCCATCTTACCTCAAAAAATATTACTATGAAGAGGTCAAATCGCCTGTCCGTTTCTTAAGCTTAGGAGTGGATTTGAAGGTTTCTAGGTTCTGGTTTGATGTAGTTTAAAGAACCTAAAGCCACAGGTTTTCTTCAAGGCTTTACTTTTTGTTTGCTGAATCACGTAGCCTTTGGCTTCCATGTCCTCTCCCGGTTTCCACTGAAAAGGAACCTTCACAAGGCCTGGATGTCCCATGGGGGCCACATGTGGTCATCTTAGATTCAATCCTACCTCCAAGCAGTTTTCAGATGACCGATGTGTCATGACAGAGAGGCGACAAGGTTATGAACCAATAGACGGAAGAATTGGTCCTTTAGTCAACAAGGTCATTTGGGAGGAATTCAGACTTCAGGTGAAAAAGAATGCAAAAACTTCTTTGCTCAAAAAAGAAAAAGAAAGAATGTTTAAACAAAAATTAGGAAAAAAATGTCCCAGAAATTGAAATCTTGGTATGCAATAAAAGCCCTTGCATGAGCAAGAGAAGGGTAGCAACTAATTAAAGTAAGCAACAAGATTTTATTACATTTCATCGGAAAAAAAAAAAAATTAATTACAGCTTATGACTAAATCATGCATAAAAAATACTAAGATCATTAACTATTGAATATTTGACTATTTCTAATTCTTTTTTTAGGAATAGTTTGAATTATCACCCGTGCAACAAGAGATATTTATGAATAACCATGGTGACATTTATGAGTCACAAAACAAGCCATATTTGAAGTCAAAAAATGTAATAATCCAAGATCTTATCCAAAAAGTATTCTTTGGAACTAAACATGCTATATAAATATCCAAAAACTTCTTAATGCATAACCAATATAAAAGTAAATATGCTCGTGCACATGTTCTTACATAATTCCTCATTTAAACCCCAGCACTCTTAGCGTTATTTACATTTTTTAGTCATGTGTAAATATCTAAGGCCTTCTTAACACACAAGATTAAATGCATGCTCATTTAAGTTCTTACAGAAAATAAGCTTCCATGACATTTCTATTTATCAGAAAAGAAAAGAAAAGGGGAAAAAAAAAAGGGTCATCATATGCTCAACATGTGGGATGTCCTGGAGAACACATGAACATTTGTATGATTCCCTACCTTTTTTTGTCTTGTTTAGAAAAACATTTGATTTCTTACATAGTTTAAGGGAAAAATATTGGGAAAAAGAATTACAATAAGAGACTAGAGGTCCTAATGAAACAAGTGGATCGACTAACCGGCAATTCAGATTAAAGAAATATTTGAGTTATTATTTAATAAATACAGCAAATGACAACGAAGTTGGAAGTATTGGACCGTCTTTGATCATCCTTTTTTTTTCCCTAATGATTAACTTACAACCACTAATATAATCCCATGGCACGCTGACCTTTCTGGAGTTATATGAGGATTCCTATTGGATGGTATTACTTTACAGGTGAAACGGTATTCTTTTAAAGAGGCTGGAGATAAAGAAAAGGCCAAGATGCAAATGGAGGTCTTTTATATTTCGAGAGCCATAAGCATAGTTTACACGTCTATTTAGAAGGTAATTAATCTTTCGTTCTTCTGGAGAAGGTAGCTTCCAAGCAATGATGTACATCAGTTGAGACAGTCGACAATGTCGGGTTTGAAGGGATCATGAAGAATCTGGTGACGATGTTGGCGCATATCCAAAGATGCAGATAATATTTTGAATGTTGTATTAAAAAAATATGAAAGGAAAAATACCAAGTCAAATTTTGGTGTTAAATTGAAACTTACGTGAATGAAAGATTTCTTATGTAATAAGAAAAAGAAAATGGTGATGTAATTTTACAAGAGAAATTTTCCATATGCGAGAGATACAGAACCTATCCTTCTAAATCAGGCCCTGATTAGTAGATGACAATTTAAGAGATAAAAACTATTTTTATGCATTGCAATAATTGATTAATCCAAAATATGTGAGATCTCTGCCTAGACTTTTGCCATTATTCATGGCTGATGTTAAATTCTTTAGTTTCTTAATTGCTATAATGACAAATAGCAATTTCATCATCTATATTATATATATATTAAAATGAAGGCTTCAGCCTCCGTCCGCTATCTGAGTATTTTTCTCGGTCTTTCCACCTAGTTGAAACTCCTGAGGATGGAAAAAATAAGGAAAAAACATGAAAAAAAATCAACAAAAATAGAGAAAAAATGAAAAAAAAAGAAAGATAAATCTTAATAGAGGAAAGATTGAAAAAAAATTAAGGATAAGATCTTTCCCCACATGGATATTCATTTTTTTCTTTTCCACTTCTTTTTCTTTTTATTTCATTATTTTTTCAGAGTTTTATGGGAAAGAAGAGCATTTGAGAGAGATTAGAGGAGTTTCTTAGGTTACCATCCATGTATCGCATAAGATTATAAGCTAGTTTTTATATATAACATGATAGATGAATGCATCAGTAATGAAAAATTCAAGAAGAAATATGTTACAGAGCTGGCATAATTCTTTGTTACTCTTTCGGCCGGTACTAAATCATTGATGTATGAAGTGCTTATCCCTCAACACAGCTAAGTAGGCTAATCATTACAAATGTTATGATGCATTGTCAAGGAACGTGGAATCTCTGCACAATAATGGTCCAATGAGACCCTTATGAGTTTGGTGGTCCAGTGAACCACGACAAACATTATTTGATCCTTTAGCTATAACTAACAACTGCTTTTATTCAATAATTGGCTATAAAAATGGTCATTGTTCGGAACGGATCGATATTGCCTATTAATAAAATTTTCCCTCTTTTGGGCGGTTACGATCCAAATTAATTAAGTACAAAACAAGCACGTCCAAAAAAAAACATTTCCTGGTGTGGGTCCAAAGTTTCAGGACTACACTCTTCACCTTTGTCACCCTCTTTTTTTGTAAATTCCTCTTCGCATTGTTGGCCATGGTCGCCTCCATGCAACTTGGCTGCAGCACAAAGTCACATGTAAAATCTTCTCAGTTGACTAAATACCTCATCGAAGCAGCATGGTCGATCTCTAAACGATAACCAAACAAGTTCCATATATATATATATATATATATATATATATATATATATATATATATATATATATATATATATATATATATATATATATAATTAGAAATAAGAAAAAAATACCACTAATACCTTTAAATTAAAAGAAAAAAAATATTAAATTATATATGGTGTTGAAGTCATAATTCATGAATGAACAACGCTCAATTGATGCAAAATTAGTTATTTTATTTATTATAATGTAGGTGAAGGAACATTATTAGTTGGACATTACTTTTGAGTTAAAGATGTACCTTAATTTATATGAAATAAATTTTTTTTTTCTTTATAAAACTATATTTAAAGGGCAAAACCGTGAAAGCTCCTTCCATAGTATCAAAGACTGAAGCGGACAATACTTCATGCATGTGGGAGGAAAGATTGACCCATGCAAACCACGAGCCCTTCACCACGATACCATCTACTGAATCTTATTCTTGCAAATGTTTTAATTTGTGTCCACCGAGCCCTTCTTCTTTATAAAACTATATTTAAAGGGCAAAATCGTGAAAGCTCCTTCCATAGTATCAAAGACTGAAGCGGACAATACTTCATGCATGTAGGAGGAAAAATTGACCCATGCAAACCACGAGCCCTTCACCACGATACCATCTACTGAATCTTATTCTTGCAAATGTTTTAATTTGTGTCCACCGATTCAGGTCTATCATCACTAATTCGAACCCTACTCAAAATTAGCTGTTCGATCTTGCATGAAACACCAGATTAATTAACAGGAATGGGTAGGTCTCGCTCACGCGTGCAAATATGCAAGTGGGAATGGGTAGGTCTCGCTCACGCGTACAAATATGCAAGTGGGTGATGCAACTTAGCAAGTATGAGAAGGTCTTTTCTGACCTGCCCCATTCTTCCATTCCGTGTTAACTTTAAGGGTTGAGATTAAAATACACCCCACCGGCCCCCATAACAAACCATCCACATGCAATTAGGGAAGGAAGACCATCTGGGATGTTGAATCCTGGTACCCGGTTTCCCTTCCCCCCTCTTGTCCTTCTCTATAAGACTTACCTTCCATTTCCCACCAATTGCTAGCTTTGACATGCATCATCTTCGGCGTCAGAAGAAGCGCATTTCCTCCTCGCTCGCTCTTCCAACTTGCCAATATCCAATATCTTTTTAGTGCTAAGAAAGGCTTTGTATCCCCATCCCCATCCCCATCCCACCTACCTTTTATCTATTTATTCCCCACTTGCCACCCCTTCGTTCCCTTTGTTTTCTTCTCCTCCCACCCCAGAAGCAACCCCTTCCGCGGCCTAGCTAGCACCCCAACTCTTATCCTATCTCGATCCATGCCTGAAACCCAAAAGCAAGAAAAAGTCAGCAGCTCCCCTCTCTCTCTCTCTCTCTCTATGTTTGTGTGCGTGCGTGTTGTATAAGGATCTAATTCATGTTATTAGGTCATGTGGCCTAGACTGGTGGCCAACAAGCTCCTGGGCAGCTATGGCTTCATTGCCGACTTCCCAAGCGCTGATGAGATGCTGCTCCAAGTGGCTGGTTTAGAGGATCCCATCAAGCCGAGCAGATTGTCTAATGATCACATGAACATCCAAAGGTACAGGTGAGCTCTAAATCCCCTAGCTCTAATACTTCAATTCTTTCCCATATAGTCATTTTTCACCGGCATTCAATGACAACGAGTCACATTCGCTGGGATTTATCCTAACACGTACAGGTGCTTTTGCTCTTGTTTTCTCCTTATAAGGCTGTTTGTCAGTACATGGAATGTTGGAGGTATCCCACCGCCAGATGATCTAAATTTGGAAGATTGGTTAGACACGAAGAATAACTCCTATGACATCTATGTTCTTGGGTACTTTCATTAATTTCTTAATTCAAATTTAGCTAGATTTTGGTATTTAAGATGAGTAGAAACATCATAAAAATGGAGGTTATCCTTAACTACAGGTTCCAAGAAATTGTGCCGCTTAGTGCCAGAAATATCCTAGGCCCGGAAAAGAGTAGAATATCCATGAAGTGGAACTCGGTCATTAAGGCAACATTAAACAAGTCTCTATCCATCAACACACAAAGAGCCCAGGAATCTAAGCTAGGGGAGAAGCAGAAGCTGCATCCAGTTAATCAAGGCACTTCTAAGGAAAGCATTACGCAAGGATTCCAATGCATCATAAGCAAGCAGATGGTAGGGATTCTAGTCTCCGTGTGGGTGAGAAGCGATCTCCAACGATACATTCGCCACCCTAGTGTCTCCTGTACTGGTTGTGGCATCATGGGTTACCTAGGGAACAAGGTACGTCATGTTATTTCCTCATTGGCTTAATTAGAATATTAATTAATGACATATGTATTCATTTTTGGATCACAATAATATGATAAATTTTGTATAGAGTTTTAAAAGATTCGGAATCTATATATATATATATATATATATATATATATATATTTATTTATTTATTTATTCATTTTTTTTTTTCTTTAAAATTTATATTCAGACATTCTCGCATGCAGGGTGCAGTGTCGGTTAGGTTTTGCCTGCATGAGACGAGCTTCTGCTTTGTATGCTGTCATTTGGCTTCAGGAGGAAAAGAAGGGGATGAGATGCACAGGAATTCAGACGCCATGGAGATATTCACAAGGACAAGCTTTCCTCGCTGCCTTTCTCTTGATTTGCCACAAAAGATTCTAGATCACGAGTGAGTAAATTAGATGAATGAATTGGAAATATTGTACATACCAATCGATATAATGTTTATTCTCTTGCAAGAAAAAAAAAAGGGTTATAAAAGATTTGGTGTAGTTTGAGCTAATTTTTTTTCACCACCATTATTTAGGCTAGGAGTTTATTTTGTTTTAATTTTCAAGAACTTTCTCTCTAGATATATATCTCCCCGTCAGATGTGATGCAAAGCTGATTCATTGTTTTCAATTACTCTTAGTTTGTTAATCCAAATTTCGAGAAGAAGATCACAGTATGTAGGCTTCTTGTGATACTTAATTTGGACTGGAAAGTTGGAACAGCCAAAACCATATGCTAATTAAATTAATCGTCTTATAATATCTTCTTATTATAAGTACGTGAATTTTTTCGAAAAGATATGCAGCTAGTATGTGAATTAATTACGGAAAACAGTTGGATCCCACGTCATGACATGAGATCAGTCAAACCGCCAAAACAAGGATCATCGATCATTTAGGTAGACGAAGTCAGCCCCCAATCGTGAATGATTCAGAAAGAATCGCGGCCTCTTGCTTATGAGGATAGAATTGAGCTACTTGGATATATTTATGAAGTGATAATATGATTAAAAGCATCGATATGATTTTTTTTTTTTTAAAAAAAAAAAAAACTGTGACTATGATCTACTTTATTATCCATTTGAGAAAGATGACTTATTAAACGTATTCTTTCTTTGAAAAGAATATAGTCTATATTTAGACTAATGACGTCTACATGTTGCATACTTTAAGAAATCCATAGAACTAATTCTTTCAAAGAGAAAATTGATCACCAAGGATTATTTATTTTTCCATTCCATGCAGTCGAATAATCTTGTTTGGCGACTTGAACTACAGAATCTCCTTGCCGGAGGCCAAAACACGAACACTAGTGGAACAAAAGGAATGGAACATTTTGTTAGAGAAAGATCAGGTAATTAATAGATCGTATCACTCCCCAAAACTCTTAATTCTTTTTTGTGAGAGCCAGTCACTAAACTCCCCAAGCATGCATGCAGTTGAGGGGGGAGTTCTCAGAGGGTCGGGCGTTTGAAGGTTGGCATGAGGGGGCTATCGCATTCTCTCCCACGTACAAATACTACCCAAACTCAGATACATATTATGGGTTCATTCAAGGCAAAAAAAGCAAGAAAATACGAGTTCCAGCATGGTAAGTCACTTATAACATCACAGTCTTCTTGAACCCAATTAGTTCTAATTATTGCTGACTTGCTGAAAGCCAGGGATTAATATATATGTGTGGCGGATCCACAGGTGTGACCGGATTCTATGGCATGGGAAGGGTTTGAAGCAAAAAAAATATGACCGATGCGAGTCTAGATTATCCGATCACCGACCTGTGAGGGCGATTTTTGCTGCAGAAGTTGAGGTCCCAAGAACTAAGAACTCCTTAAGAAGTTTTTTCTTATCAGACAGATTTGATCAAATCACTAGCAATATTGATTATTATCAAATGGAGACCGCATTAACAATGGAAGATCAAGCATACACATCATGTTAGCCTGCTTGAAATGACATGAAGTAATCAATGGTTCACAATTGCATCGCCATATCCAGCCATTAACTCACCAACATATTTTGGAGTTCCTGGTGAGCTTTGGCTATCACATCGCTGATCCTTCCGTCAAGCCTCAAGAGAGCTTGGGAAGCTACTTTTAGTGCATGCAACATTCTTATCTCAAGCTATTTTTAGCGCAACTTTCTAATCTCTCCTCGTATATATACATATATATGAGAAAGAGAGAGAGCGGGAGAGAGACCTCAACCCAGTATATATTCCTATATCAAGGTTTATAATTTGTTTATGGTAGAGATTATATACTGTTAGTGATTAGGCCTGCCTAAAGAAACATTACATCAGAGTGTTTTCGTCCCTTGCTTGGTAATGCTGTATGTTTTGTATGGAGCCAAAGCGAGATCTAAATATATATATTACTGAAAAGTTAATTTGCTTAAAGAATAAAACAATATTGGTGTTGAGTGCGACAAAACATTGCATGGATTTTAGAACCTTGCGTTGCTAGGTGTGCTTGTTGACGTGGGCTTTGAAAGTCGGTGGGTGGGTGAGATGAGGACAGGTTATCCCGCAACGCACGCTAATTATATTCTAGAATTTGGAGGATGGGGGATTGGACTTGTGGTGGATATGACCTCAAAGGAAGGGCTCATTCTTTTTCTATTTGAGTGCACTTTTGTCCCCATCCTTTGTCCTTGTCAACGTCACCCGTCTTAGGCCCACCAATTTGGTGGACTGGTTGCCAATCAATCTCCCACCATCAATCAATAGTGCATCATGGTGGTTCCATGCTTGTTAGACCAAGCAAATGTGTCAATGCAATCTCTCATTATATATTTGGGCGCAATTATTTGACTGCTCAACAAAATATAATTCAAGCAATTTATGTCTCATACTTTGCTTTCCTTTGACAACATCTCTATGGTCTTTGATAAAAGCCCCTCAATATAACTCTTCACAAAAAGCAAATTATTAGATGATCAATGAAGTGATATTGCTGATGTTCTACCGAAAAGATTCTTTAGGTTCGAAGAATGGAATATCAGTTTTGTAAATTTTTCCTTCCAAGTAGTCTGCTAAAATCTTGGTAGACTTAGATCCAAACATACAATCATGAAGTTTGCATACAATATAATATAAAGAACACAAGTTTACCTCTCCAATTTAGTGAGGCCTATAAATCTTATTTTATTTTAAGGTTTCAATCATATAAAATCGATCTCTTCGGAATCTCAACATGTTTGTACATTATTAGTTTCGATGGTGTAGTATTATGTAAGATTGCTTGGCATGCATTTATTACTGATAGCTTTGTTTCATTCTATATCACCTCTCATGATCAAAATTTGACCTCTTCATTCCAACTTAAGTGTGGCTTAAGTTCTTACACCCAAGATTTTATCTGCAAAAAAACTCCCATAAGAATTTTTTTAATTTTAAGTTTCCCTTGGGGTTTAGCATAGGATAGTATTAAAATCAATCATAGTTATTCCTATCTGAAGCAGTCACATCCTACATATTAGGCATTATATATAAAAAGTTTGATGATTGCCTCTCTTTTTCTTCTGCCTTTAATTAATTACCTATTATAGTTTGTCAAACCATACATGCTGAGTTGATTATTGATGGAATGAAACAAAACATGGTTGTCATATTTATTGCATTCCTAGCATTAGCTTCACGTTTGGTAGAGCATATATATTCAACAACTTGGTAATTAGGGGTGTTTGGTTATGGAATAAGTGGATCAAAAGGGGAGCATGGATACACTTGTTAAACACAAAAAGGTCATTGAGGTTGAAAAAAAAAAAAAAGGAACTTGAAAGGTCATGGAATAGAGCCTTATATCATGTGACGGCCTGGCCCATGCTGTACAAATATATTCCACCAAAATAGTGCAAAAGACTTATATTATGAAATAGGCTTGCATTTATTCCCTTCAATTACTATTTTCCCTTATATTCACTCTACAAACACTCAAAAAACATAAAAAAAAATAATAAAAGAAGGTAATTTGACCCTTGCAATCTACAAACACTCGATATACATCAAATGCCCCTTATTCCCGGTACTTATCCCCTCTATTTTTCCATCCGGCAAAATGCCAAAGAGGTCTTAATTATTCCATGAAATAGATCCTACAACGGTACAAGGGATATTCCTCCTGCAATTTGTTTTGCAACCAAACACTCTCTTAATTTCCAGACTGGGTCAAATTAAGATAGTGATTTGTACATACAAATCCATGAACGTTAAACCCAACAACTTCCCCTCAACACAAATTGTCATGTTGTATCATCATGATTTCTAAATAAATGAAATCAAAAACTAACAAACATTAGCTTTTATCAAATGATTGTAATTAATTAGAGTATTGACACCATGCTTTGCTTGGTCAAATACTTTACAAAACAGACAAGCCATCATATGGGGCCGAACGAAGCAAGTTAGTGGACCCAACGAGATAATTTGTGGCTGGGACTTATGGAATTGGTGGACCGATCTTGCCGAGATGAATCCAATATTTAAGCTGGCGACATTTTTTTCCCTGTTGAAAGAGCTTTATTTGCTAAATATAGGTCCATCTCGGTTCAAAATGTCTCCCCTCGGGATGTTCCATGGCTCTACGGACCCTCAGGACCACATTGAGGGATACCGTGATGCGATGAGGCTTCAAGGTGCATCTCACGCTTTTTTTGTATGGCCTACTCTATCATCCTCAAAAAATCTATGAGGATATGGTTCTCTGGACTCCATCCTAGGTCCATTTTTTATTTTGATCAATTGAGCAAGTTTTTTGTGGCCTATTTTAAGAGCAACCGGCTCCATCTAAAGTACTCGAACAGCTTATTCTCCGTAGTGCAGCAGGAGGGAGAGTCTCTTCGAGAGTATATGGTCTATTTCAATGCGGTCATTTTTTAAATTAAAGACTTCAATGAGTCCGTCGCGATGTCGACCTTGTAGCAAGAACTCAGGATCTATTGTCTGATCTTCTTCCTTAACAAAATTTTTTTGGAGAATTATGAAGCCATGCTGGATAGAATCCGGAAGTATACTCATGCTGAAGAGGAGGAGAGGTTGAACAAAAAAGAAAAAAAGAAGAAAAAGAAAGAAAGAAACGACCCCACGAGGAGGAATGCGGAAATCAGGAAGCAGCAGTGAACCACCTCAAAAAAATTTGAGGTCTAGAAGTTCTCCAAAAAATTCGATAGCTATGTTTCTCTATCCGCCCCTCGATCACAGATCTTGATGGAGATAAAGAATCAGGGATATCTTCGCCACCTATTTTTCATGAAGGCTCCAGCTAATAAAAGAAATAAACCATCAAGACCACGGGCATGACATTAAATAATGCCGTCAACTCCAGGATGACATTGAGGCATTGATCCATCGAGGCTACATCGGCAAATACGTTCGAGAATAGGCGAATCAGGCTCTGGAACCATGCTTGAGACTTGAAAATGCTGCTGAGCACAACTGATCCACTGTAGGAGTTATCAATATGATTTCACAAAGTAGTGGACCTCGAGAGGCATCCAGGAGTCCTCCTAAGAGATTGTACACTGAAAATATTATTTCTTTTTCTGATGATGATGTTAAAGGAGTTCAAACCCCCATAATGATGCTGTCGTCATCTCCATGATGATAGCAAATTATGATATAAAAAGAATTCTGGTAGATAATGAAAGCTCAACAGATGTGTTATTCTATAATGCTCTCTTCAAAATAAATATGCTAGACAATCTAAAACAGGTTGACTATCCTTTAATTGAATTTTCTGGCGATTTTATGGTAGTTAAAGGAGAGATAATGTTGCCAGTAATAACTGAAAAAGAACCATATGAATCGATGGTATGGCTCACATTCCTGATCGTCAAAATCCCATCTGTTTATAATGCCATACTTGACTGACCTAGGCTCAATGCCTTTAAAGTAATAGTCTTAATTTATCATCTGTTAGTTCGATTTCCAACCAGACTAGGCATCGGAAAAATACGTGGAGACCAAATGATGGCCAGATAGTGCTTCCTGATAGCTTCTAAGATGAAGGCACCAATAGAAACCATACCTATCGAAATCCCCGATCAAGGGCTTGTGGTTGAGGTCGGAAAAATCTGAGCTGAATCAGTAGAGCCACTTCTTACTATATCGTTGGGAGTGGATCCCAAAAAATTCATCCAAATAAGAGCTCAGTTAAATACCGACCTGAAAGAGAAGTTGATTTCTTTTCTTTAGAGAAATGCTGATGTATTCGCATAATTAGCATCAGATATGCCTAAAATTTCGAACGACGTTATTATGCACAAACTAAATATTGATCTAAAATATAAGTCTGTGAAGCAAAAGAAAAGAAGCTTCACTCCAAAAAGACAAAGAGCGATAGATGAAGAAGTCGATAAACTCTTGAAAGCAGGATTCATCAGAGAGTCACAATATTCGAACTAGATAGTCAATATAGTGATGGTCAAGAAGGCGAATGGAAAGTGAAGGATCTGTATTAATTTTACTGACCTTAATAAGGCTTATCTAAAAGATAGCTTTTCTTTATCGAAAATTGATCAATTGGTCGATGCAACATCAGAACACAAGTTGTTGAGCTTCATGAATGCCTTCTACGACTATAATCAAATCAAAATGACCCCTGAAGATGAGAAAAATATGGCATTCATTATCAATAAAGATTTGTATTATTATAAAATGATGTCTTTTAGTTTAAAAAATGCAGATGCTACTTATCAGTGCCTAGTAAACAAAATCTTCAAGCACCAAATTAGTCGCAACATGAAGGTTTATGTCGATGATATACTAATTAAAAGCATAGAGGCAAATCGATATATTATTAACCTGGAAGAAGCTTTCGAAGAACTCCAAAAATATCAAATGAAGTTTAATCCCAGCAAGTGCACTTTCAAAGTTATGATCGAAATTTTTTTTGGCTTTCTTATAACTCAGACGGGGATAGAAGTCAACCCTAAGAAAATTCAAGCATTACTTGAAATGAAGCCTCCTACCTCTATAAAAGATGTACAGTGGCTGACTGGACGAGTGACATCACTCAGCAGATTCATATCTAGGTCGGTTGAAAAATATTTTCTATTCTTTAAAACTTTGAAATAAATCAAGGATTTTGAATGGATGGAGGAGTGTCAATCTGCCTTTGACAAGTATAAAACATATCTTGGCACAGTTCCGCTACTGTCAAAACCTATTGAAGATGAGGATTTATTCATATATTTATCTATTTCACCTAACGCTGTTAGCTCGATCCTAGTATGAGATGATGTAGAGACACATAGGCCAATCTATTATACCAGCAAATTATTACAAGATGCGGAGTCTCGATACTCCAGAACTAAAAAGATGATTTATTCTCTAGTCACTACCTCCAAACGGCTTCGACCGTATTTTTAGGCTCATTCCATTATCATCCTAACAGACCAACCATTGAGATCGATCCTTCAATGACTTGACACTTTCGATCAATTGATCAAATGGGTTATTGAACTCAGTGAATTTGATATTTATTATCGGCCCAGATCCTCTATGAAAGCTCAGGTATCTGATTTCATGGTATAATGTTCAATACTTGAAGAAGAAAAATTCCAAAGATTCCAGAAGAAGCCATTGAAAGACCTTATTAGCTCTTACATATGGATGGAGCTTCTAATACCCAAGAAAATGAAGCTGGCTTGATTTTAGCTAGTCCTAAAGGAGTAATTACTGAGCATGCTCTAAGATTCAATTTCAAAATCTTAAATAATGGAGTTGAATATAAAGTCCTCATCATGGAACTCAGAATGACCAAAAATTTTAATATAAAAAAACTCAAAGTCTTTAGCGATTCTCAACTTATTATTGGATAGGTACGAGGTCTCCATGAAGCTAGAGATACTGTTATGTCTCAATGTTTTTATAAAACAAAAAAAATATCTAAAAAATTTGATGATCTTGAAATTATCTAAATACCGAGATCGAAAAATGTCCGAGTTGATGCACTCTCGCACTTAGCGACATCAAAATTCTCTGGTCTCAACCAAAATGTATACATTTAAGTCCTTAAAAAATCCAGCACAGAGGTCGAAACAATCGCCTAGGTCAGTCATGAATCGAGCTGAATTGAGCCTCTAATAAATTACTTGAGCAAAGGAATATTACGTGATGACCCCACAAATGTGAGAAAAATTAAGAGGCAGGCATCCTAGTATGTCATCCTAGATGAAAAACTCTATAAAAGATTATTTTCTCTTCCATTACTTCGATGCCTAAGATCTTTCAAAGCTGGTTACACCCTTCGAAAGATCCACAAAGAGATTTGTGGTAACCATCTAGAGGGCAGATCTTTGGCATACAAGGTCATCCGACAAGAATGTTATTGGCCTACCATACAGAAAGATGCGATTGATCTCGTGAATAGTGTGATCAATGTCAAAGATATGCCAACATTCAACACCAACCAGTTGCTGAACTCATTTCTATTATCACTTCTTGCCCCTTCGTTGTATGGGAAATGGACATCCTAGGGCCATTCTATTTGGGTAGATCCATCAACTGCAGAATATGGATCACCCATCCAAGATCACCTATAGGAGATATGGCACCACCTATTGCTATGGAAAGATAGAAGAAGACAAACAAATACAACCATATACATGATTTGACCCAAGTGCCTACATCCACGGGACATGCAATGCTTCATTACCAAGAAAGAACAATAGAGGAGATACAATCTCAACTCATCAACCCTCTCTCTTAATACAGAAGTACTCACCCATATAATACTCTCAAAGTAATTATAAGAAGATCCTCCTCATAGATCTATCAGTCCAGGATCCTCGATATTCCTGAATACTCTATGATCCTCTCAGCCTCTACATCAAGTCCCAACCTCTATTCTTAGACAACCCTACCATTTTAGAACACTCCCAACTTTTTTGATGCTTTTGGTACGTCCTGAGAAGCTCCTGACACTCTTTGTTGAGATATCCTCATCGACTGCTGCACCATCGAGCCTCTCTCAGCTTTCGTGCCTTTAGAAAGATATTACTGCAGTACTTCATCGCTTTCTGTCTTGTCTCTGCATCGCCTGAGAGATTTTTTTCAAAACTCTTTGACTCCTTGGATCGTTAGGCCTTCTTATAAGTCCTAATCATTTCAATAGCCATTCGATCAGCTCTCGTATGCTCTCCTAGCTATTGGATGGCACAACAGCTCCATAGACCCCATGAATAAATATGATCCATGAGTTAGGAGTTATAGACCCCATCAAAAGGCTTCCGCTCGTGTGCTCGTGCGCTGTTTGCCTCCATCGAGCTGGCTCCATCAGAAGCTGAGCTGGCTCGACTGCGTCTCATCCGAGTACTGATTTCTATCCATCTAAGAGAGTCGGTTTGAATTCATCTTGAGCCAGCTCAATCTCACCCCGAGCCGACTCGACTGCATATCTGAGCTAGCCCGACTGTATGTTGGCTGATCTTTCTCATGGCTCCTGAATCTCATTCTTGGCTTATCATGGATCGAATCTTGAGGTGCCAGATTTCAATATTCACCATCTTGACTCGATATTTGACTCTACCTCAAATCTGAGAGCTTCATGTATGATACCGCCCCCATGTCCTGGGACTACCGTCTGCTACTCATGGATCGGCAAACATGAAAGTCGAGTCAGGCTGCTTAATTCTAAACTGAGTTTCATGTCCGATCCATCTCCACCTGGAGCTCCACCTCACACTAAGCTCCATCAGGCTTCTTGCATATGAGAGCATCTATCTTGATTGTGCCTTTCTTCTAACTTGATCATGATCGCAGCAATCCTTGGAACAACCTGACTCCTCCTAGCTTTGATACCACTATTAGGATAGATCCATCAACTGTGAAATATGGATCACCCATCTAAGATCATCTTTAGGAGATATGGCACCACTTGTTGCTATGAAAAGATAGAAGAAGATAAACAAACACAACTATATACGTGGTTCGATCCAAGTGTCTACATCCATGAGATATGCAATGCTTTACTATCGAGAAAGAACAATAGAGAAGATATAATCTCAACTCACCAATCCTCGCTCTCAATTCAGAAGCACTCACCCATACAATACTCTCAAAGTAATCCCAAGAAGATCCCCCTCACAGATCTATCAATTTAGGATCCTCAACATCCCTGGATATTCTATGATCCTCTTAGCCTTTACATCAAGTCCCAGACTCTATCCTTGGTAACCCCACCATTTCAGGACACTTTTGGCTTCCTTGATACTCTTGGCACGTTCTGAGAAGCTCCAAGCACTCTCTATTAAGATATCCTCCTCGGCTACTGCATCGTCGAGCCTCTCTCAGCCCTCGTGCCTCAAAGAAGGTGCTACTGCAGCACCTCAATGCTCTCTGCCTCATCTCTGCACTGTCTGAGAGGTTTTCTCCAAGACTCTTCGACTTCTTGGATCGTCAGGCCTTCTTATAAATCCTAATCATTTCAATAGCCATCCAATCAGCTCTCATGTGCTCTCCTAGCCGCGAGATGGCATAGCAGCTCTATAAACCTCATGAATAGACTTGGTCCATGAGTTAGGGGCTGTAGACCCCATCAAAAAGCTTCTGCTCATATGCCCATGTGCTGTTCACCATCATGCTATTTGTCTCCATCGAGCAAGCTCCATCAGAAGCTGAGCTAACTCAACTGCATCTCACCTAAGCATTGGTTTCTATCCGCCTGAGAGAGCCGGCTCGAATCCACCTCGAGCTGACTCGATCTCACCCCGAGCTGGCTGGACTACGTATCTGAGCTAGTCCAACTATATATTGGTTGATTTTTTTCATGGCTCCTGAATCTCATTCTTGGCTTATCGTGGATCGAATCTCGAGGCGTCAGATTCCAACACATTTTCTATGGCAATAGGATAAAGAAAATTTTTAGTGGTAACAATAAATTACTTTACCAAATAGGTGGAAGCGGAACCACTGGCACAGATTATGGAAGGAAAGATGCGAGACTTCGTCTGAAAGTCAATTATCTATCATTTTGGCTTACCCCGAGTAATTATCATTGATAATGAAAAGTAATTTGATAATGTAAGATTCAAGGAGTTCTGTTCTGAACTACGTATTAACCACCAACTGACTTCAATGGCGTATCCAAAATCTAATTGAGAAGCCAAAGTTATAAATCGATCAATTCTCCAAGGTCTCAAAATAAGACTCATTGAAACTAAAGATCTGTGGGTTGATGAACTATACAATGTTCTTTGGACTTATAGAACCACTCCCAGACAACCAACTGGGGAAACATCTTTTAGGCTTACATTTGGATCAGAAGCAGTTATACCAATGGAAATTAGCCTTTCGACGTCAAGTATAGAAAACTTTCATGAAGAAAGTAATTTAGATCGATTAAAAACCGACCATGATTTGCTGGAAGAGACCCGAGAGAGAGCTTAAATTCGAATGGCAATCTATCAGCAAAAGGTAACCCAATATTACAATACCAAGGTCAAGCCGAAAGTCTTTCGGACTAGAGATTTAATGCTCCATCGAGCGAAAGTCTTGAAACCCCTAGAGCAAGAAAAACTTACCATAAAAAGACAAGAACCATACCGGGTTACCGAAGTAATTCAGCCAAGAGCCTACGGGATTGAGAACCTACATGGTTCGAACATTCTTAGAACTTGAAATCTCAAAAATCTCAAAGTATACTATCAATCAATTCTGAATACAGATTGTGAAAATTTCGTCTCATTGAAAGACCTATGAAATGTTGAAGATTCTTCTAATCATTTCAGCCTAAGTTCGATTTCTAGATCGACAGAGCCTCGATGGGCACAGGAGATAAGATCTCTAAAATTTCTAAATTCGATTGCTAGATCGGTAGAGCTCTGATGGGCATAGAAGATCATATCTCAAAAATTTTTAAGTTCGATTGTCAGATTGACAGAGCCCCGATGGGCATAGAAGATATGATCTCTAAAATTTTTAAGTCCGATCGCTAGATCGGTAGAGCCACAATGGGCATAGGAGATAAGATCTCCAAAATTTCTAAGTTCGATCACTAAATTAGCAGAGCTTCGATGGGCACAGGAGAAAAGATCTGCAAAATTCTTAAGCCCGAATGCTAGATCGGCAGAGCCCTGATGGGTACAGAAGAAAGATCTTTAAAATTTCTAAATTCGGTTTTCGGATCGATAGAGCCCCGATGAACATAGGAGATAAGATCTCCATTTTAATTAAATACCAATCTCTAAATTGATGTTATTATGGATTTTGATTAAATGTCAATCTCTGAATCGATGTTATTATGGATTTCGAGTAATTACCGATCTCTAGATCAAGGTTATTTTGGACTCCTATCAATTACCGACCTCGAGGTCAATATTATATTGAATCTCTATCGATTACCAGCCTTTGGGTCAAAGCTATCAAATTATATGAGATTTCTATTAACTATCGACCTCCGAATTGATGTTATTATAGATCGAGACTACATTGGACTTGTATTTAACAATGATCTCTAGATCAAGGCTATTCCTAATATCTAAGGCAACCTACATCGGGATTCTATCGAGGTATAGTTGTTTTCCTATCACTTAGAAAAAATTTTAAATGAAATGAATGAATACAGTGCAAAAAGCTATGCCAGGTCAGATAAATCCGACATTACACATGAAAGCAATCATTTAAAAAGAAAAGTTTTATTGCATCTGAAAAAAGTTATTATAAAAATCTGAATTAGACTGATACAAAATGATAAAAATATAAATAAAAATAAGAAAAATACAAAATCAAGCATTAGCCTAAAGAGCTTTAGGAGTAGCAGCATTCACTAGATTATCCTTCAATGAGATAACTTCAGCAAGTACTAGGACAGAAACTGAAGCTTCGGCTGAGGCGAGCACCAAAACCTCGGTAGAGTCTAGAACTTCCACCTTCGGCTTAAGTGGGATAGCGGGCATCTCTAGAGCAAGTTAGGGTGCTTCTGCAGTAAAGCCCACCTCCGACATCGATTGGACCTCTATTCCTATAGCCAAGGTGAGAACAGCCTCCATAATAACACCGCCCAAGTCTAGATTGAGAAAAAAATTTTCGATCAGACCCCTGCAGCTATTGAAGCCGCTCTCGAAGGCCTCTTCTGTGGCCTCCATGACCTCCGCAGCAAAATCTTCGGAGAACTTGTATTCCTCCATAGCATAGCCAGCAGCGATCTTCCAGTGCTCCAGGTCCCTCTGATAGGTTAGGGGCATCTTATCCCGAACAACCGGTGTCTCATCTCAGGAGGTCACCATCTCTTCTAGCTCTTTTATTTTTGCCTCAAGGCCAAAAATCCTAAAGACCTCCAGCCATAGCTCCAACAACTTTTCCTCTTCCTTGTTGACCTTCCTTTGAAGGTCCAATAGGGACTTATTTTTCTTGGATATCTCTCCAAGCTTTTTCTAAAGCTACTTTTTTAGCCCAGTATTCAGCTTTTCTTCTTTTGCAATTTTTTCCTCCATTATTTTTTGGTAGTCCTTGGAAGACTGCAATGCCTCCTTCAGAGACTTCTTATTTTTGCCCAGTCAGCTAACATGCTCGATGAATAACCTAAAGAAGGAGGCAGACTGGCAAAAGAAAAGAAAAAAGAGATATTAAATTTATGTAAGATCAAAGCCAAATTGGCAAGGTCAGTAAAAAACCAACCTCAAAAAAAAGAAAGAAAAAGAAAAAGAGAAAGAAGAAGGAGAGGAAATTTTCTTACATCTAGGAGATAGCTGAAGCCTTGGTTCAACAGCTCTTCAAGCCCCATGTTCCTTCTTCAGGCATGCAGATCATGCTGTGGCATCACAGCATAAAGCAAGTCCTTCCCAAGAGTTGGGGTGTCCCGCATGGAGGCTTGAGATGGGTCGATCCGGTTGATAGAAGTTGATGGAGGATTAATCGGAGGAATCTTTGACCCATCAGAGGGTTAAGTTTGACTAGCAGGAGTCGAAGGCAGTGCAGTTGGTGGATTGGGTCATCGCAGTGCAGTGGCAAGACTGGATCTTGGTTGGATGGTCGGCTGCTTGGGAGGTGGTCGAACCACCTCAATAGAATCCCAATGTCCCCTGGATATTAGAGAGGATGTTAGAGAAGGGTGGGTGCTAACATGCTCCGCGTTAATCATAATTACCCCCACAGTGTGTAGGGGCGCAGGTCGGTGAGTCATCGAGGTTGAGTCGATGACTTCTTCCCCCCTTGCCTTCTTTGCTAGCGAAGGGTCGAATGACTTTGGCTTCCTCTTTCTTTGATTCGTCAACCATCAAGGATCGAACCTCATGAGTGCTATGGTAACCAAAGAAAAATGTGGTTAGATAAAGATCAAATATAGAAAAATTCAAAAGAAACTCAAAAAATAAGCTCACACCCTGGGAGGAGATGAGATCGATGCCAGAGTCAAACAGTGATTGATCCATCATCAGTTGACTAAGCTTGGGCACCTTCATACCCAGCGGCTCTTCAAAGACCTCCTTATCCCCAGGCAAGATAGATTTATTAGAATTCTAATTTAGTCGAGATCTATCCAAGCAAATATCAAAATCCCAAGGAATATCAAAAAAAATAAAAAAAAAATATTTTTTCAGTCGTGGATTGAAGAAGGAAGAAAAGGATTGAATTTATAATTTGGCCGAGGTGAGAAATACCACCAGTCATTTTCAGTGGGATATTTTTTCAGAACAAAAAGGGCCCTAAAGAGAGAAGTCCTAAGGTCCATGACTACAAAGCTACAATAAATAATGAAAACCAAAATAATTTTGATGGCACTAGGAGTGACTTGGGTTGGTTGCAGACCGCAATAATCTAATACATTATAGATAAAAGAATGAAGGAAAAAACGTAACCCAGACCATAGTAACTCATCATAAAAGGCTATACAATCCTCAGGATGTTCAGAAAAATGCCTTGAATTCTTTCATAATAAGTCCACAACAAGGTTCAAAACGATGAATGGAGTCCAACAAGTCTAAGAACAGCCCAATTGGAGTCCAGACGGAGAAGATATGCGTGAAAGAAGGTTAGAGCGAAATAGTCGATCTTCGGGCTTGTTAGAAGGACCCACCGGCGGCACCAGATGGCGGCGACTCAGCCCAAAATTGACTGTGCACGATGGCATTGGGCTAGCCGTGCGTTGGGGTGGTCGGGCATGCAAGCGTGCGGGAGCCCAACCCACGCGATGGAGCACGGTCCATTATGGACCGTTGGCTCACGGGCACCCGCGTGGACCCCCAACCCATTTCCTTTACATTTCGCACGGTCCATGGCACTATTTCATGGATCGATTGTGATCCGACGACTCTAATTCAGTTGGTTGCGATCGAACGGCTAAGATTCAATCTGACCTTGATTTGATGTGATGGCCCTCTTCTCTGCATGATCCAACGGCTGGGAGAGCTTCTAATCATGATCTAATGGTCCGAGATCAATTTGAGTCTGATCAGAATTGCTGTTGCACGATCTGATGGTCCAAAAGGGAGCCAGTTGTGATCAGATGGTTAAAATGCGATCTCGAGTATATTTAGGACTAGATTTCCTACTGGAATATTATTTTTGAGTTTCTGAAGTCTATATAACTCTAATTGATCAACCATTTATTGCATTGAAAAGCTGTCAATATTTTGGAGGTACTGAGAGCTTCTTGAGAGATTTCAGAAAGCTTTTATAAGAATTTTGGGACTTCTTATTAAAAGACTCCAGTACAAGGGTTGAGTGATAAGTTTTTCTTATATTGTTTGATTTTCTCTCTCATAGTAAAGCTTTGCATGCCCCATAAAGATGAGCCCTTGGGCTGATCCACATACTTGGTTGCTTTCTTATTTTATTTTCTTTTTTCTTTCTATCACAATATGCTGGTACTAGATCTTTAACAAGTGATATCAGAGTAGCTGATATCCCAATAGATTGGTATCAGAGCCAAATAGTATCAAAGTATAGATTGCAGCAGTAGATAGAGATTGAATAATATGGAGAAAATAAATGCAATCAAGATGAAGATCAATAGATTCGATGGAAAGGATAATTTTTTCTTGTGGCAAGCAAAGGTAAAGGATGTCCTCATCCAACATGGATTGATCGATGCTCTCTTGCATGATGAGATGTCAGCTATCCTAGAGATGAAGGATTGAAAGCAGATCTAGATACAGATGATGAGGATGATCCGCTTATACCTAATGGATGATGTGGTGATCCATGTACTTGGCGAGACTTTTCTAATGGCACTATGGTTGAAGCTCGAGGAGTTGTACATGGCGAAGTCGCTCACCAACATGCTATTTTTTTGGAGACAATTCTACCAACTATGGATGGACGAAGGTCAAAACGTGCGGGAGCATTTATCCAACTTCTAGAAGATCCTTACCGACCTCCTCAGTATTGGCAAAAAAGTTAAGGAGAAGACCAGGACAAGACCAGGGCATTGATCTTACTAGCATCACTTCTTCTTTCGTATGAGTCTTTGATGACTACTCTTCTAGTGAAAAAGAGCACCATCAAGATGAACGAGATCACTATAGCAATACTTCTGAATGAGGTTCTTAAGAGGAAGAACTCAGCTTCGAGCTTAGATGGCGGCAGCTCAGCTTTGGCGGTTTCTTAAGGAGCAGGAGGTAGTAGATGGAGCGGTAAAGGACCGTGAAGTGGATGATCCAGATCCAAGCCGAGGGATCAAAGCAAGATTAGATGCTACAAATGCGATAAGTTAGAACATCGAGTCAAGAATTACCTATAACTCAAGGATCGAACGAGGGCTACTATGGCAGTGGTTAATAGCGATACAGAAAATAGTGATGATGTTGTTCTGGTTACTGATGAGGTATCTATTTCTTTCTTTCAATAGATTATGGATTCTGCTTGTTTTCATCATGTATGTTGCAGAAAGGAGATGTTTGACTCTCTGAAGATTGGTGAGAGCACTATGTTCCTACTAGATAGATCGAGTTGTGAGATCAAGGGTAGCAGGATGGTCAGCATGAAGCTCCATGATGGAGCAGTAAGAAATTAGATGAGCTCTAATACATATCCAGCTTTAAGAAGAATCTAATCTCACTGATAGACTAGATTCGACTGGCTATATATGAAAAGCTGATGGAGAAATCATGAAGGTAATGCACGGTAGTAGGATGGTGTTAAGAGAAAAAAGTATGAAGGATACTACCTCATGATAGGAGGTCTAGTGCAAGGTGGAGCTCTAGATGGGGATGGATCGGGCATGGGATGAAAGACCCGGGAGGATGATATATGATGTCGCAAGGTGAAGTTTCTATTGCTGCAGGAGGCTACCTCGAGTAGATCTTAGTCAGGAGGATCACAGTAATCGATGAATGTGGGATCGAGTGGCCTGGCTCGACTCCTATGTTTGTCCATCCATGAGACAGTAGGCGTGCCCCAGGGCATGGGGCGAGATGGATAACATGCTCTCAAAGACAAATAGAGGTCGAATATCGAATCGAGATGAAGATTGTTGAGAAAAGTATCTTAAATTCTTCCACAATAAGCCTACAACAAGAGCTAAAATGATGAATGAAGTCCAATAAGCCCAAGAATAGCTCAAATGGAGTCCAGACGAAGAAGATACGTGCAAAAGAAGATCAGAATTGGGTAGCCAACCTTTGGGCCTATCGAAGGGGCCCATAAGTGGTGCCGAATGGTAGCGATGTAGCCCAAAATCGACAGTGCATGATGGCACTGGGCCAGCCATGCATTGGGCAGGCCGGGTGCGCGAGCGTGCAGGTGGCACGCGTGGGCCGCACGGCGTCCAGCCCATGCGGTGGAGCACGGTCCACCATGGACCGTCGCTCACGAAAGCCCACATGGACCTCCAACCCATTTCCATTGCATTTCGTGCATTCCATGGCACTATTCCATGGATTGATCGCGATCCGATGGCACTAGCTTAAGCCGGTTGCGATTGAATGACTAGGATTCGATTTGGCCTTGATCTGGCATGATAGCCCTTTTCTTTGCATGATCCGATGGTTGGGATAGCTCCTGATCATGATCTAATGGTCCGAAACTAATCCGAGCCTGATCAAGACTACTATTGTACGATCCGATGGTCCAAAAGGAAGCTAATCGTGATTGGATGATCCAGATCCAATCTTGAGTATGTTTAGAACTGAATTTCCTACTGGAACATTATTTTTGAGTTTCTAAAGTCTATATAACTTCGATTGATGAACCATTTATTGCATTGGAAAATTGTCGACATTCTGAAGGTGCTAAGAGGCTTCTTAGAAGATTTCAGAGAGCTTTTATGAGAGTTTTAGGACTTCTTATTGAGAGACTCTTATATAAGGGTTGAGTGGTAAATTTCTCTTGTATTGTTTGGTTTTATCTGTCATAGTGAAGCTTTGCATTCTCTGCAAAGGCGAGCCCTTGGACTGATCCATGTACTTGATTGCGTTCTTATTTTATTTTCTTCTTTCTTCCTATCATAATATGCCGGTACTAGATCCTTAACAAGTGGTATAGAGTAGCTGATATCCCAACATAGGAGGTTGTATAATCCGATCACTCGGAGTGTGAGTTATAAATTGAAAGCTATCAGAAACGAAATACTTCTTCTTGAGCTTCTCAAGACTAGCTTCGATCAAGATGGAGGGCTCAGTGCTCAGACCAAAATAGTCTAAGAATGTTCTCATCGGAGATCCTGAACCATGATCACTAGAAACACTATCCTCGACGGCACCATGAGACGGATTACCCACCTCAATGGCAAGCATGGGCTAGGCGACCAGACGTTATGGCCATCCTGAACTAATCCCCTCATTTCACTATCGGTAGGAGAAGTACTCTCCTGAGAAGACATGAATAAAAAGAAAAAGAGACAATGGAGATGAAGAGAAGAATTAGGAAGGGGAGAAATAGAGAAAAATGGAAGAAAAGAGACCCTAAAGGAATGGAATACTAAATCTAAGAGAAAGAAAAAGAATCCTACCAAAGGGGTAAAGAAGGCCTTCTTTCACTGCTTCCTATGATTCTTTCTAAACTTTGGCAACTACCATAATCGCCTTCTTCTCCGACTGGCTGGGTGCACGGAAGCCTCTTAGCAACAAGACTCTTGCTTCAAGAGAAAGATAGTGAAAATGAAAAAGGAACAAACAAGCACCCTATATATAGAATAAAACAATGGTTCAGATTAATCTATCCACTGTTAGATTTAAACCACTTGTTAATAATCCAAAAGAATTACAGAAAAGCCATTTCGATGCAACCGCTTATATCTAGCCACGTAAGCTTGTTCCGTATGACGCTTTGGCCAGTCCATGGATGAGTGCCATGTGCCCCACGTCGCCTAGATTACAATAGAGCAACTAATGATAGTCTCACTCTTTTTCATGTCTCCTTAAATATCAGAGTACGGCAATAGCGGCGAATGAGGCAGCTTGTCTTTTTGAATAGTTTAAAAAATCAAATCTGGCAGCTTGGCACAATCATTAGCGTAATGAGTGACCTTTGAGATGACTTTCCATACTTATCATCGATAGAATTCCACTCCAAATCTGAAAAGTGGGGGGCAACTATTGGTACGATCAACCATGGCTGGATACGTGGCATCATCAAAAGAATCATAATTTCAGATGATAGGTTCTCAAGATTGATTCCAGGTCGGCAAAACATTGGCCTGAAGGCCAGATTGTCAATCGAAACCAAATCGACCAATTAGGTCTAGATCGGTAAATGACTAATCATAATGAATCTTAGATCAGTGAGCTATCATCCTCCATGATATTCGAAATAAATCCTAATGCAGGAGATCGAATTTTTACCGACCTTGATGACAGTATGAACATGTCATTGGCAACACCGATACTAGCAACTTACATGTAGGTCGATAAATAACCGACCTTTCTACATAAGCCAGATCAGTATTCTATTAGCCTAAAAGCAGAGTAGTTCAGAATCTATGGCATATTGGATTTCCATCGATTTGAGTGATGAGCGGAATATGCGGCATGTTGTGGAAAGATCGGTAAAACACCAACCTCATCATAATCTACATCGGTGATTTATCGATCTAGACACATGTCAAAAGCCAATTATGCACCAACTATGCTTCCACCTAATTGCAACCTTCCAGCTGTACTATAACTAACTGCCACCAAAGCAAAACGGTCAATAACTGTAATTCAGCTAGCCATAACAAACTAACGGCTTAAGCAATCTTTTCTATAAATAGGGGGTAGGGTATTCCTCTAGGTAAGCTCATGCTTGAGATTCACAGAGCCAAGCTTCTGTTGAAATCAATCCTCGACTTTCCCACTGAAGGAAGATCGAGATCTCTCTAAAACTTTCTCACTCTGTCTTCTAAATTTTCATTTTCTACCATCTATTCTTAAGACCTCAGCTGACTTAAGCATCGGAGGGTCCTAAACTGGAGAGTATTCTACCGATTCTTGGACTTTTTTTATAGATTTTCTAACGATCCGGATCAACCCAACCCAGCCGACTCTCCAGCACGAGATCTTCGCTTTCTTCTGAAGCCTTACAACAATATATAATAATAAATATCATGAAAAATATGGATATATAGATCTTAACCGCTTATCTAGAAAAGTATTGATGCAAAAGAATATAAAAAGTAGATTTTGGAGCCATTTTTCAATATATAAAATAATATATATATCTTTTATTTTTCTATCTTGGTAAATACTTATCTAAGATTTTTAGATAAATTTTTTATCCTCCAAGGAACAGGCACTAAATAAATTAGATAAGGGATATTTTTTTTTTGTATAATGTCGTTTGCGATATGTTAATAAGTTCGATGGGTAATGGATTCTACAACAAGCTTTTTTTTTTGGTACAAATGGGCGGTTACACTAATCTAATGTGAGAGCAGCTCAAAAGACCAAGATACACAAAATCCTGCAAGGCCAGTGGGCAAGCATCATCCTATCTCTACATCCGATCGTCTAAGTGCTCAGCAACAAAACTCGCCATCCAGTCTGCGACAGTGTTCGCCTTCTGATAGATATGGCAGACAGTAACTGCAGCAATCTGACGAAGAGAGCTTCAGACATCCTGGATAAGCAGATGGCTCTCAAGCTGCCTGGCATCCTTCTGAATCTAAAAGAAAACAGTGATATAATCATCCTCCAGAAAAATTCTTTCGACGTGGAACTGCTGTCTAGCAAAGATGATATATGTTCAGACAGCATGAAGTTCTACAGTCGAAATCGAAGACTCAAAAAGATGAAAATCACTAGTCGTCAACAGTCTATCCTTCGGGCCATGAATAATGAAATCAATATTATCTTTATTATTTTTGATATTATTATTAAAATTTATCTTGATAAATCTCGAAGATAAAAGCTCTTAGGATATGAAAAAAATCTTAAAGATAACGCTAGAAGTTCTGCACCAAGCTTTTAAATATTCGCATGGCAAACACTAGGGCTACATTTATATGGATGGAATATCCTTGCAATGCTTACCGCACAAGGCATTGAAAAGTCAACATCCCAGATAAAAAAGCCACAGAAGAAAGCAAACGGCACTTTGCTCCACGTTGCTCACAATCATGAGGTCCATGGAAACCAAATCTCCCTCAAAAATGAAAATAGTACAGGTAAGGGCAGATTCCATGCCACATGTTGCTTTGCTCAAAGGACGGTACTTCAATTTAAAAATAAAAATTAAAAATTTATTTAATCAAATTATAAAAATTAATTTATTTTAAAATTATTTTTTAAATAAAATTTTAAAAATAAATATTATGATAGAAAAATAGTTTATATTTGATAAAATTATTTGATAAACATTTCTATCAATATTTAAGAAACAATCTTTTTGACAAATTTTTTTTAAAAAAATATTTTTAATTATCAAATTATAAAAAATATATATAAAAATTTATTTTATAATTAATATTATTTAAATAAATAAATAATTTTAAATATTTATTATAATTAATTTTAATTTAATTTTAATTTAATTAAAATAAAAAATAAAATAATAAAAAATATATTAAAATTTTAATCAATATAAATATAATTGAATTAAAGATAATATATATCGAATATTTTACATAATTTTTATATAATAATATACATATATCAAAATATATCAAAATACATCATCCACTAAATAATGGAAGGATTAGGTAAAAATAAATAGAAATAGTTATAGTAAATAATAATTTTGAGTAAGAATATTTTTGTCTTAAAAAAATAATTTTTTATTTTTGCTTTCAAAAAGAATATTTAATTTTTTATTTTTTCTTTGCAGTAGAAAAAATATTTTTATTATCACTTAAAAATAAATTATTTTTAAAATAAATTTAATCAAATATTTTTATTTTTTTAAATAAATATTTTTTAAAAAATATATATATTTTTTTAAAAGCTTTGCCAAATAGATTCAAAGAGTCATGATGCAGGTTGCTGGAGTACTGCATGCCGCGTGTTAAGGCATTGACACCTAGGTGGATTTTGAGAAGAAACCAAGCATGCACCTCAATTATTATGAACAAAAGTGAATTACAAGCCAAAACAAACTGCCATGGTTTTGATTCGCCTCTCATTGGCCAACTTGAGACTTGCTTTCAAGTGGATCCCATGCCAAACATGGGATAATAAATCTTAGAGATACGTAACGAAGCATAGATTGTAATATTTATCTATTAGTTCTACTTGGTGTAAAATAATTTATGGACATGGCATAGCCTATAGATTTTTTTGTGTTAGTATAAAATCTAGTTGACATCGGATTGAATTGAAATCGAGGAAGATGGAGTCGCCATCAATGATCTACAAAATAAAGTTTCGTTCGGATTTGATGGTGGTGATTTTGATAGGATTTTTTGATGATCAAGTTAGCTCTTCTGATCAATAAAAATGGAGTGCTCCAAAAAAAATTCGGCAGAGTTTTGGAAAGAAGAAGAGAACTTAGAAAAAACGTATCTAAAGGATCTCTTTTTATAGATGGAGCCTGTAGCGGATTGATAGTGACAGCTGCAGCCGTTTGATAGCAGACCGTTCGAAGCTTGGTGGAGTCTGTTATGAAGGAGGATGCCACCTATAGTATCGTCTGTAGCAGATTGATGATGACAGCCGTAGTTGTCCGGTACTGAGCCGCTCGGGGCCATGTGGGATTTGATATGGAGAGAAAAATGTGTCGTCAGACTGATAGTGATCGTTCGTTGAGATTGAATAATCGAAGTTCGGAGGAAGCAGACGTTGGTCGGCAAGGAGCTTTGACATACATTAATTTTAAAGGAGTTCAGACTCTTAAAGGGGATATGGTTAAAGGAGATCATGCAGGAGGAACGCTAGTTGGAATCTATAAGCAATCCGCTAGAAGAATTTGATTGAAGGAGAGATCCGAAAGGAGTTCGGCTCCTATAGAAACTTGACTAAAGGAGGAGTCCGGAAGGAGTTCGGCTTATGTAGAAATTCGACTGAAGGAGAGATCCGGAAGGAGTTCGACTGAGCGAGAAGTTTGAGAGAGATTCGGCTCCTGTAGGCATCCATCTGAAGGAGAGATCCATAAGGAGTTCGGCTCCTGAAGGAGTCTGGAAGGAGTTCGGCTTCTGTAGAAATTTGACTGAAGGAGGAGTTTGGAGGGAGTTTGGCTCTTGAAAGAATCCGACTGAAGGAGAGATCCGGAAGGAGTTCAGCTCATGTAGAAATTTGACTGAAGGAGGAGTCCAGAAGGAGTTCGACTCCTGTAGAAATTCGACTGAAGGAGAGATTCGGAAGGAGTTCGATTGAGCGAGAAGTTCGGAAGAAATTCGGCTCCTATAGGCATCCATCTGAAGGAGGAGTTCGGAAGGAGTTTGGCTCCTATAGAAATTCGACTGTGGAAAAAGTTCGGATAGAATTCGACCGCTGGAGAAGTTCGACTGGGGCACGATCGCTGAGAAGTTCGATCGGCTGAAGGAGTTCAGCTAAGATTTGGTCGCAGGAGGAGAATTTCCGATCGAAGCTCTTCCGTGATTACCAATTGCATTAGGCTAAGCATCAGACTGAATTTTGGCAGGAGCAAAATTTATCCCCAATATTTTGAAATAGCCCACTGACTTAAGCATACAATTAGAAAAAGGTTAAAATGCTAACAATCAACCCCAAGATATAGATAATCATGATTCATGCCATGTGCCATGAGTTGGTGCACCAAGTTGCCTTGGTGAAGCGAGACAACCTTGCTCATTGCATGCCTAAAGTGCATGGAGTCCACCAACAAATAAAAACTTTGAAGATACAACCATGTGACTTAACCCTAAATCAGCTCATGGATTAAAGATGGCGTCACAATTTTGAAAACCATTAGATTTCCAATATTCTTAATTTGTTATTTTTTTGGTAAATACTGATCTGTTGTTTCGTCATCAACCCACTTTAAGCTAGAACTTCTAGATCTCCTTGAGTATGCTAAATAACTAAGCATGGGTGAATAAATTAATCATTCTTGATCAGCTAATTAGCGATTAAAATTATTTGCTATATGGTTGATGTTCTCCAACTAGGGAGATAAAGTTGCGAATAAGTGGAAAAGTAAAGCAGAAAAAAAGGGTTGGGTGGTTAATTTTATTTTACCCACTCTTATAAAATAAAGTTACAAAAGCTATGGCTTTTTTTGTCCTTTGACTGATAATTTTACCTACCATTTTTTCCTTACTTTTTTTTTTTTTTTGGCTACTTTAATTCATAACCTCCTTTTATTCACCATTTAACTGGCAACTAAACTTAGGTTAACAACTACTCTTAAGCTATAAACCAAGTTAAAGATGGGCTCAAGGTCGGAGGGCTTTGAGATCCGTAATAAATAAATAAATAAATGCTCCTCCCTTTTGCTGTTCGGTCACCAACAGGAATTGCATTTTCAAGCAGTCCCACGCCGGAAGTAGTTTGATAAAGCTCGGGATACGTGGCAAGTATCCACGAGTGTAAGCATGGTTGGGCCCGCGGATATCCCATCGCAGCCCACGGGCACCCGCTCGAGCACGCAGCTGGGGAAAAGGCTGTCCGCTGTTTCCATGCCGCTTGTTTCCGGAAGGCAGAATACTACCATTCAATATTATTAACCATTAAAATTTGGACTTAATTACGTAAGATGCCACTAAATATCTAATCTTCCATTTGGCTGCCATCTAACGTTAGCTTAACGGTTGTTAGGCCACATCCAAAAATCCATCGCTATCTAGCCATTAACCCATTACAAAAGGCTATTAGTGTAAAGAGAGGAGAATAAAGATAAAATTTTTATTTTTATTTTTTTAGAGAATATAATAATATAATCTAGTGATGCAATCTAGCATATGGTATTAACGGCTGCCATTATATTTGTAGGACGGTGTTATTTAGACGGTTGGTTGCCACCCGATGCGGGCGGAACTGTAGAATCGAGTGCCGATTAGGGGTATTTCCGTAACTTTATTTTGTTTAATTCGGACAGGATGGTGGCTAACGACGCTCTTTCTTTTAACATCTTTGATAAGAATATCTTTTAAATAGAGAAGAGGGGCTCAGCGAGAAAGAACCGAAGTCCGAAAGGCAACAGAAGGCCGCCCAACCCCGCACTCTCTCCCTCTCCCCCCCCCCCCTCCTCCTCCTCCTCTTCCTTTCTCTCTTTCTCGAAGTCTAGGGTTCTTCTCGCCGAGCGATCGAGGAGAAATCCCCCGGATTCTCCAACCCCACGCTGTGGAGTGCTCGGAGGCCTCGCCTGATCGAAGAGGAGCACCCCCATTCGCATCGGATTCTCCACCATGTCGTACCAGGGGAAGAAGCTCATCAATGACCCCAAGGGTTTGTCCCGATTCACTCTTAATCAACCCTGGTGCTTTTTTTTTTCTTGATTTTGTCGATCGCGATCACTATCTTCTTATGGTTCTTGGCGATTTCTTACCTTGGGTGCGTGTCTGATCTGATTCGAGGGCTTTAGGCGTTGGATTTGCGGTTATTTCTTTCTGAAAGTATGCAACTATAGGGAGGTTCATTCCATTTCTTTGTTATATGATGGTTATTGGAAGTCTTCATTTCGTGGATAATGTTCGGCGGAAATGGGTATCCCTCATGTTTCTTGGTTTTCATTTTTCTTTTTTGGGAGATTTTTGCGTACTAGGTCCATCTATGAAATGCTCGATGGAATTTTCTTTGTTCTTTTCTCGTACTATATAACTGTTTCTCGGAATTCTTTTCTATGATGTTAGCTTGTGGATGATATCAAATAGAGATTGGCTGGTCTCCAACATTTTTCTTTTTTTTAAGAAAACTCGCTCTATTTTGATTTTCTGGAAGGATTCTCTGGAAGCATGCTGTGTTCACCTCTTGAACTCTCATTATTTTCCGGAGAATTTGCCATTTTCTATCTTTATTGCATATGGTTTCTTGGAAGTCTTTCCCTCACCTCTATATTGTGAATGGTGCTGTGCGGAGAAATATCATTCTCCAACCTTTTCTTGAAAGCATCCATCTCCTGAGTGATTATTAATTTTGTAAAGATTCTTCCATGCTCTCAAATGCCCATTAATTTTCCTTTTCTTTTACTATATAGTCTTTCTTGGAAATCGTTTTTGTGATGTTAGATTATGGATAATACTGAGTGGAGATTGGTTATCCTCAGTCCTTTCTGAAAATTTTGTTTTCATCTTGATTCCTTTTTTTTTTTTTTTTTTTTTTTTTGAGATTTTGCATTGGTATTTATCTCTGAAATGTTCTTCAGATGTGCTTTTCTTGTCTTTTATTCTGAAAGTTTTGCTTTATTTTGGTTTTTTCCCCCTCCAAAGATCAGCTTCCTATGGTAACCAAAACAAAAAAGAAAAAAAGATTAGCTTCCGATATCTACCATTCTGATGCTTTCGTTGTTTCCTTTTTTGTCATCAAATACTAACTTTAATGTGGATTGCTTTGATTATGCTGATGAATTAAATTTGAGGAGCATGTCATGTGGAGATCGGGTGATTTTTTTTTTTTTTTTTTTGCCGTTTTAATTGCATACATCTTTCATAAGATATACAGATTAGGTTGGGACCAAGGAGTAAAGTTTTGATTGTTGTGGGTGCAGACGTGGTGACTGAGTTCATCGAGGGCCTTGTTGAAACTTATCCTGGTTTGCAATACTTAGATGGCTTCCCGCAGGTGACAGTTATATGAGATATGCACTAATTTTAAGTGATTATCTTATGAACACATAGTCTTGATGTCGATGCGAAATTTTGTTTTGGAAGCAGATTAAGGTTGTATTGCGTGCTGATGTCTCGAGCACAACCAACGACAAGGTTGCAGTTATATCTGGTGTGTAGATTTGCAATCAAGCTTTCTTTCTTTTTGGCAATTTACTAAACTTATTTTGTGCCTGATAATCATATATGTTGAGCATAGTTGCATGGTGATGGTTTTGAAAGCTTCGGGATTTTTTACCTTGTAGAAGAGTAATGATTTTGGACTTCTTAAAATCCATTATGGATTGTGATATGGATACAGGCATCTTTCTTTTGTAAACTACAAAGAATAAACAAAATGATAACCCTTAAAATCTACTGAAAAAGATAACCTTTGGATAAAATAATTGTAAAAGAACACAAGAAACAATCTTGAGAAATATGTTATTATAGTCATTCCCCATTACATGATTTCTTCCATGCTTATATATGCCTTTGGAAATGTTCCTTATGTCTCTTTTTACTTCCTTATTTTTGTAACCTATTTTTTTGCCTCTACATGCATTGTTCTTATGCTTTCCTAACAGAGGGTAGCATATAGTGACTATGTAACTGGCACCTTGTGCAGTCACAATCTTTCTTTCTCATAGAAGAAAACTACCAATTTGCAGTGTATGTTTTTGTTTCTTACTTTACACATCTCATGTGCAGTGTAACAAGCCTAAAAATTTTAATGTGGCCCAACTTTCTTGTTCTTATAGCCAAGTATCAAATACAACACTTACTAACAATCGCCGACTAGAAATAATTGATTACCGGTTTGGATATTGTCCTTTGTGCACATTGCAACACATAAACACACACTTCAGTTTGCCCCAACAGTCAGCTTTGCTGGCTGTTAATCAATGCTATGTTTAATATCAGAAGACACATCCTAATTCCTTCATCAGTTTCATAGAAGCATCACTTTAGACCACCATTTCTTATGGTGAAAAGGATATAAGTCCTCATGTTTGTCATGGCTTAGGATATATATGCATCCAAGAAGTTTGTCTGTATCGACTCTTATATGGATAATTGAATCCTTCTTGTCACCATGTGAATTAAATAGCTTATGCATACCTAATGCCTTGCCAAGAGACTCAAAATGGGTTAATTAGGCCTTAGTCTAATATTTTGCTGTATTTTTTTCAATGGAGGGCTCTAAATCAAGTTCTGTGGTTTATGGGATCATTTACAAGCTTGATTCATGTGTTGGTGGAAGTTCCATGATAAGTTGGCTTTCGCAACCTGGGTTTGAAAGTTCATTGTTCAAGTAATGGTGGATCCTAGGCTTATGTTGTAGCCCCTTGTAAATTATGAGAGCCTGCAACTTAGGGAGGTGCCTAATATATTTGATCACTGGAAGTGAGGTCCCTACATTTTGATAAAAAGAGAGAAAGGAGGGCAGCAAGAGATCAGAACACGAGGGTTTGATAATGTTTAGGAAGGGATCAGCATTGGAAGGTGCGAAATGTTGACCTCCCACTTCTGAACATAGAAAACACGAAGTTCCTTTTGCTTGATGATGGATTTGTTCTTTTCCTGCTTCTGCTTTTATAGGGAACCTAGGAAAATTATGATCTAGAGATAGAGAGATTTTAAGGTGATTTTATGGTTCAATCATAACCGTATGAGACAATGAGTCGGATGAAGAGCAATTTGATTGCCAGGATTACACTTCAAAGATCAGTGCACAATTGAAACAAATTAGATTGAAGAACCCCTCATTCGGCGAAGGAATTTCTTTTCGAAAAATTTTGTTAATATGCCAAAAGGCCACTTTCATACAATATATTAGAATTATATATAGGACAAGACCCTTGACTCAGATACGGGCATTAAATCGCTACAAAATTATACTCGAAATAAGACTCAATACTAAGGATACATTCTAGGATTATTCAACTACAAGTATAGAAACTTGACTAGAATTCGATAATGTCTCAATTTGAAGTCTTCGCTCATGAATCCATTAGCCGTTGTGAAGCTTGGCATGATCCGGTTGGTCATAGTACTTGCTGGCTGCACCTTGTGCTGCATCACCATAGCTATCTAAGCTTTTCACAATGATTTAGGTTGGCTTTATGTATCTTTGTTCGCCAAGTATTCTTGTTTAAGGCCATGTCTGGTATCATTGCAAGCTTACGATCCTTTTCTTTAGGACCTCCATCAATGTAACTTATGTCTTTCATTCATTTTTCTTATAACCTTTTTGCCAGATTGATACATCTTTGTTGGAGTACCCTTAGCTCTTCATTGCATATTCCCATATCATCTCATTCAAATTTATCATTTTGACCTTAATTTGTGCAACTCCTACATCTTTGGTTTATTCATTTCTCAATCTATCCTTTCTGATTGTACCACACGTCCATCTTAAAATTATTAATTCTTCCATACCTAACATGGTTCTTTGAACCCTCTCAATAGCCCAAAATTCTATGCTATACATCATTGTAGTTCTTCTATCCCTTAGGTCTCCAAAGTATGCGTTGATCTCACCTGTAGGTACCTCTCCACTTCATCCAACCAACTCTAATTCCATTACTTATGTCTCCATCCATCTCTTCATTATTTTATATAACAAATCCCGTAGTTTGATGTTGTTTTCTACAATTGGCTATCAACCTAATGTCAACTCTCCACTTTTCTGATCTAGGCTTGGGAGTAGCCATGGCTTTGTTGGATTTTAGTGTTCAAAGAATGCAACCATGTTGGAATGAACTTTTCAAAATATATTGCAGGGGCGTATTTTTTCTCCTTTTCCTCTAGTTCTCTATTTTCTTTTGATTCTTCCAAAAGGTCACATTTTCTCCCTATTCATCATAGATGTGATCTTATGAATGAACTATTAGATCTATAACTATGTTAAATCATGATGGGCATCTTGACTAAAATCATTAGATTATATTAGTATAATTATGACCACATATAACATGCTGTTATCCTTGTTTTGTTCCAGTTTAGCTATTCATTCTTACTAAAGGCATTGAGATGATGGTGATGATATATGTCAATTAAGCATGGGTGTTGTAAATTTACAAAAACGCACATCTTATATATAAATTGACAAAAATGGAAACATGAAGGAACAAAGAAAGTTTTAGAGCCAGGATTTAGGTACTACCTGAATGGAATATTATTTGAATAACCCCCCGCTGGAATTCGGGATCAAAAGACTAACAGCAAAGTATATAGATTCATATCTGAATTAAGTTCTTAAAAGAGAAGCGATCTTTTGGATTTTTTTTTTTTTTTTTTTTTTTTTTATATAGAAAGAACGGAAACTAGGGAGTAGAGCATGGAAGAGAGTAGGAGAGAGTGTAAAAAGAATAGAACTAACAAAAAAGAAGAAGACAATGGAGGAAGAAGGCCTAAGTTCACATCTTAATCACAAAATAAATCCACATGCTCTTTTTTTTTTCAAAATCATGTTATATACCATTTCAGTAGCCTCAAGAAGCCAACTTTCCTGACTCTAGTTGGACTCTTTTAGGACTTGTTTGGATATTCCTACAAGATTGGGCTCAAAATCCTGTAGTATTCATGGACCAGGCTGCCCATTTATGCATGGTTTTATCAACCAAACATCTCCTGGTCCAAATCTTATGGGAAGAAAAAAAAGACCTCCATGGATCCCTATTTCTTCTTGCAGTCCAAAAGCTAGTATTTGGGCAGGTCCTTAGAAAACGTGAGTTGGATAGGCCAACATGTCCAATTTCTGCAGGATTTTCAGCCTAATCCTGTAGGAATATCCAAACAGGCACATAAAAGGAAATAAATTAAATTAAACAACCTACTAAATATGGACATATCTGACTCCCATTAGGACTCATAACCAAGAAAAGAACTAAAAACTGCCTGAAGCACCCTGAAATAGACACAGTTACATTTCATGGTACTATAGCATGAATAGTATCCGTGAGGAATACCTTACAGATTTTGACCCAATAAAACAGAAAATAATTACTGAAAATCTGAGAAATAAAATAACATTCCAGCAACTTGAAACTTTAAGAATTTGATTCTACCAAGATTCTCGACACTATAACATTTTGACAGGGACCAAGATGTGTGAGGGACACTTGCTCTCTCTTGATCTGAGATGTCCTGACAATCCTAGTTCGTCTTGATTTTCCTGGTTGCCGCCCAAAACACTTGAAATGCATGAGATGGCCAGAATAGTTCGAACACAACAAATTTAATTTTTCTTTTTTATTGTTGTTAATGACTGTTTTGATCCATCCCAAGCATACTGTCCTGTCCTGGTATGAACAGTAAAAGCAAGAAGGGTTGCATGGGTGGCAAATTTTACATTGTTCACCGAGTGTGGCGTGAGGAACAAGAGCTGTAGAGTGAATTGCAAGGGAGAGTAAATCTTGGTGTCAGCTATGTCATGGTTTGCTCCTAAGATGGTGTTGGTATCAAGACGGGATGGGATGTTTGGACTTTGGATGATGAAACAGTGACTAACAATAAAAATAAAATGGAAAAATATTGCATTCTTGTATCTCTTGACTGTCCTGGTGCTTTCCAAGTGTCGGGGCATAACTGGGATGATTGGGTGGATCAGGACAGTTGAGATGTCCTAATCCAAGAGAGAACTTCTATCCTTCACCCATCCTGATCTCGTTCCTGCAGAACAATATTGCATCGAGGATTCTGGTTTGTTTTGGTGGGACCTAAATCCTTGGTCTAACCCCATTATTTAGTAATCTTGACCTATTCTGCTATTTGTTGCACATGATCATCTTAATTGGTTGTGTCTAGGCTACATTATTTGTAAAAAGTTCTACTATTGCCTGTCTTGGTTATAGGCTTATAGCATTCCCCACTTCCATATCTCATCTCTCTAATAGCCATCTTCTGTGTCTACATAAAATTTTGTGCCACCCTTAGTATTTTTCAGTGAAATTATCTATGTAATCTACCTGGAGTGTCATGACTACTCAACACACTAAAAGCTTCTCAACCTCATCAACCTTGCCTCAAATCTTTAACTCCACCAAAGATGTCCAGCATTTCATATTATGCTATAGATTAATGATAATGAATGACATTAATTTCAAGGTGTCTTTTAGCCATTAGTTTGATGTTGGCCCCTGTTTCAAAATGTGTATGTCTGCACCAATGTTTTGTAATATATATTTATGATACCATTGAGCTTCATATACTTCTAAGTCTTAACAGTTTCATCCACCTAGTTGTCAGCTCACCTTGTTCTGGTGTAGTGATTATTAATGACATCATTTAATAGGTAGCTTCTATTTGTTTCAATGATATTGCCTTCTCTACAGGGGGTGGAAGTGGCCATGAACCTGCTCAGTCTGGATATGTTGGAGCAGGGATGCTGACAGCAGCCATTTGTGGGGATGTTTTCACTTCTCCACCTGTTAATTCTATCTTAGCTGTATGACTTCTGTGGCATGATTTACCTCATTTTTACTGTTTGATGTAAGTCAGACTGACTTGATCTGATCTTATAGGGCATTCGAGCTGTCACAGGTCCTAAAGGTTGCCTTCTAATAGTCACGGTATTGTAGTATAACCTTGATTATAAATCACGGGAAATGTTACCATTAGTAACATATCCGTACATTAGAACTTTATATCCTTTTGTATCTTGTTGCCTCTCAGTTGGTTGATTGGTCATTTATTTGGATTTCTGCACATCATGTGAAATTTCAACATTTTTTTAATTTATTGTTTGAATTAAAGAAGAATAATAAATGATTACTCTGTCATCTCCACTGCCCTAGTAAATATTGTACTTTATCTTCGCCATGGTGGTTTTTTCAAAGAGGACAGTTTTTTGCACATTGACAGAATTATACCGGTGATCGACTTAATTTTGGTCTGGCAGCTGAGCAAGCTAAATCTGAAGGCTATAAAGTAGAGGTATAAAATTATCTACTATTTCCAGAAATCATATGTAATCTTAGGGATGGGTTCTGCAAATTCCAGATGTTTTTATTTCTGCAGATGGTTATTGTTGGAGATGACTGTGCTCTCCCACCACGCAGAGGCGTAGCTGGGCGAAGAGGTTTGGCAGGGACCATACTAGTTAACAAGGTATTTTCCCTTAGGTTCTTCTCCATCTTGTGTATGAGCTATGGCAGTTTTTTGATGTTGGATAACATGCATTGATTCTAAACAAATTTATGCTATCCTCATTGCTTATCGACACCAAAGTTGGCTTTTATTTAAATATTATCCAGATGTTTATATTTCCTATTTGGGAAACTGGAAAGCTTGCTCAAATATGTGTACCAGACAATCACATAAAGAGATTTAAATAGTGCATCTGACAATGTAGATCATATACAACTTGCTGGCCTGAGCTGCACAACCAGGACAACTTTTTTTAGAGTAATTATAAGAATTTTCTAGTACACATTTTCCCCTAATTTTACCATGGTATGTATGTATGTATGTATGTTAACAGTGAATGTTTTATGTTATCAATTTCACATGCAGAAATGATGTGAGAAAAGAAAAAAAAAATGGTTTGATGTGTGAAAAGGAAAAAAATGGTTTTAGACTATTTCCTTGTGAAATGACATAATTGTATGTTTTTATGTATAGGCATGTGTTCTTGGTTCATGTTCATAATATGTTTTGCTTTCTAAGAATTTGCTTCTACACAGCCCATACTTAAGGAGTTGGAAAGTAGAATTAATAGTAATCTGCTTTCATTCGCACCATCATGATGTATAAACAGTTCTTTTATAGGCACACATGATTAATTTCTGGTTTCAGTGTTGCAAGAGTTCAAAGAATAAAGATGTAGTTTGGGTCGTCTCTTGGCGAGAAGTGTCATCACTTTTGCCTTTGATGCAAGTGGCAGGCCATGTGCCTTGATGAAGATAGAAGGCATTTTGACAATCAATAGTAGTTATCTTTGGTTAAAACAGATCAAGTCTCCACATAAATTACGATCCTCTGACTGCATATCTAAACCATAGGCCTGAACAATTAAATAGAAAAAGAAAAATATAAGCCAATCCCCAAATCAAGCAACTAATGCTCTTCGTTATGCCTGTTATCGCTGGACCAGTTGAGATCCAATACAGTACATTGATTAATGAGCACGTCCTTATCAGCTAATACAATTGCTGATTCAAGATAGTGTTATAGTGGCATAATGGCATTTAGGGTGATAAAAAGTGACAGAGGCACATGGTGATGGAATGCCTATTCCATGTCTACAAGTTCTTAGGCATGAAGTTCGGAGTACTAGTTAGACTATGGTGAACCTTATGTGAAAATATAAAAGCCAATTTGCTATTTGGTGTGAATCAGTCACTCTAGTCAAAAGACATCAAAAAGTGTGGTTTCAGCTTGTATTCTGAAATATTGTAGTGGGTCTTATTACTGGGCATCTCTGAGCTCTTGAAAACTCGCTGCCTTTAGTCTGATTCAATGCATATTTTTGCACATTTATAATGCACATGTTAAATATTTTGCATAAAGAAGACCTTTGGTTTAAGAATACCATCATCTAGTATGTATACTCCCTATGTCATGAGAATGCATCCTGTGCTCTCCCACTTACCATTTTCTAAAGGAACCATTGCTTTCTGGTAGCACAATTATATGGGAAGTGTGATGTGGTTTTAGTTAGGTTATATGATGGGGTGGTGGTTCTAAAAGAATAAGAACTATTGCTCTTATTCTTATTCTCACTTACTGCAATTATATGGGGAATGTGATGGAGTTTTGGTTAGGTTATGTAGATCTAGGTATAGGGTTAGCAATAAATGCTGTTTTCTTTGAGGTTGAGACATATGGCAAAAGAAATGACAGATCTTGAATTTTTCTTTAACATTCCTTATTAGATGGGACGGCAGTCATATTTGCAGTAATACCTTGAACAAAAGGAGTAATGAAGATTCTTGAAACTCAAATTTGAATATCGCACTCCTTGTATGTTAGCCTTAAGGGCTTAAAACTAGTATATGGATGCAGTTCAGCATCAAATCTGTAGAAAACGGAAATAGAATAGCTGAAACTTAAGCAAGCAGATGAAAAGAAGACAGACAGAAGGAAAAGTGATTGGGAAGAGCATGGAAACTCCAGATAAGTGAACCACCTTATTTTCTTTTACCATTGCCGGCCATCATTCTCTACTAGTTAACAATGAAATCATTTGGGGTTGCTTGGAAAAATATAATATTGTTGGGCTTAATAATTGTGTCTTTTATATTCTGTTAAGGTCTGGCAACATGCTAGCTGCCATGGTACATACTAATAACATTATGGTTGCATTGAAACAGTTCTACCAGATGGATCTTTGTTTTTAGATGTTAAATTCGTAGTCAATTCATCCTGCTTCTATCCAACAAAGATGATAAGAATGTGCCATTCTACATGGAGATGGTCTGGTCGTGACTGTACATTAGTTTGATGCTTTGTCATTTTGACAATACTGAGTTCAAGAGTAAGGATGTTCAGAATCTGCTACTGGAAAAAAGTGACCCCTTAGAGGACTATTTAGCTAGGTCATTATGATTAAAGTTGTGATTTTTTCACATTCTCGACCCAGTTATTAAACATACATGTCAAGTGCCAGAGCTCGCTAGTAGATATTTTGGAAATCCTTTGAAGAGTATATTTTTGTGGTCTTTTTTTCCTCATAGTTTCAAACTTATATATGCTTCTGTAATTGATAGGTTGCTGGGGCAGCTGCAGATGCTGGTCTGTCCCTTGCTGATGTTGCTGCAGACGCAAAGCGTGCATCTGAAATGATGGGGACAATGGGAGTTGCCTTGTCCGTATGTACACTGCCTGGCCAGGTCACATCTGATCGTTTAGGTCCAGGATTGATGGAGCTTGGTCTTGGAATTGTAAGTTGACTTAAACATATTTTGTTGACAAATCAACTTCAATTACGAGCCTTCATTACACCATCACTTGTATATGTATCTTGTTTCTCTGATTTGGTATATGATGTTGCATTACTTTATCTGCCAATGCACTGCATGTCAGGTGGAAATGTGGATCAAAATTATATAGGCATCCTGGTATTTTTTTTATTCCAGAACTAAAAGGCCTAGTTTCGCTGTTCATTTTTTCAGCATGGGGAGCCTGGGGCTGCTGTTGTTGACCTCCAGCCTGTTGATGTAGTGGTATCTCACGTTCTCAAGCAGATTTTGTCAATGGTATACTTCATTGACTAACATTTAAGCTTATTCTCCAGTTCATTATTTTCCTTCATGTGCCAGATTCTTTTTTCCCCTTTTTTGGGTAAGATCTTTTATTTATTATTCAAATGCAAGTCCTTAACTACCTGCTAAACCCATTGATGCAAACTAACCAAGTTTATTTTCATCAGCTACTTGCCAGCATAAGTTGTGTTCTTGATCTTTTTTCATCATATTATCCTAAATTGGTATAGTTCCTGAAAAGGGGTATGCCACAACAATATAGAAGTATGAGGTGGTGTTAGTTTTCCAGTCTGGATGTGGAGAATGTAAATGCCTCAGGCCACCTTTCATTTCAAATATAAATTCTGAATCCTTGTATTGCCAGAGATATTGAATTGCATGAGACATCAATTAGGTGCCTAGAGCAGTATAAAAATGGTTTTTGTTTGCATAAAATCTGAACCAGTATGCTGGAAAATCCTTATGATTTAATACATTGAATTTACTTTCACAATCTAGAATTTCCTTTTTTTTTTTTTTTGAATTTGTTGAGTCCTTTGAAGATTGGCAGGGTTGTATACATGGTCCACACAAACTATTACTGAGATGGTTTCCTTCAAATCCATCTTCAACCAGGTGCTCATTTCGAGGAGCGCACAAATATTTTGATCATCTCGTGATTTGTTATGGCATATCTGAATTTGAGTAGCCTATGAATATAGTGGACTTTGACAAGTTCTTCATGATATCATCCAACTCTGACATTATCGGACATAATGATGCTTAAAAATTTGAATCAAGGAGAATATTATTAGTGGTGACGGACAGCATTGTCATGGGTGGCCACTTAGGTTGCTAGGTGAGCCTAGCAACCTAACAGTGCCCCACTAAAACCTTAGACTTTTTAATTGTCTTAGTGGATAAAAATTCCAGTGTTTCTCTCTTTGGTTAGTAACTGGGAGCATGAATAATCCTAGCAGGTAGGGGGCATGAATTGTCATTTATTTGTGGAGATCTTGTGAAAAGATGAGATTGTTGACAGTGCCTAGATGTCAAAAGAAGGTTCCAATTGGGGATACTATATTAAGATGCAATGTGATGGCGGATAAAATAAGTTATAGTTTAGAATTTTTTTAATAATTTTGGAACTTTATTTGGATAATTTAGTTTTTTTTTGGAACTTTATTTGGATAATCCTCCTCAAGAAAAGGATTTCTTTAGGCCCTCCTATCCCCTTTATCTTCTTTATTTACTCTCTCTCTCTCTCTCTCTCTCTCTCTCTCTCTCTCTCTCTCTCTCTCTCTCTCGCTCGCTCGCTTGCCTGCTTCTTTTTCTTCTTGTCTATCTATAGTTTGTGTTTTGAATCCCTGACTTCCAGGTTATAATTGAGTAATGTTACCATCGGCCAAAGCTCACCCTCTATCTCCTTAGAAAGATTTAAAACTGTTTTCTTTTTTTTTTTTTGGTATTCTTGAATTTTATAGTCACTAAAATACCTTTTCTACTCGATTTTCTATGAGAGGACAGCTAGGAGACTTGTTGACCCAAACCCTAATTGAATCCATTGTCTAGGCCCTAGGGGTGGTAATCGGGTCGAGTATAAACGGGTTGGGTCAGATACAGGTCGAGTCAAAAAAAAAACTCCGAATCCGAATCTGACCTGTTTATGACCCGTTAAAAAAAAAAAAAGAAACAGAGCCTGACCCATTTACGACCTATTTGCAAAAGAAAAGCAAAGAGAAAATTAAAAACCTCTTCAATCTCTGCCAGTCTACCCTCGCCGCATTTTTGCTTGACCTACCTCTTTGTCGTTGCTATGCTCTTGGTTGCCTCTTCACCAACCCATGCTCTCAGCCGCCTCCGGCTCTGCCCGACTGGAGCTCTCGGCCGCTTTCGGCTTTGCCCGACTGGAGCTCTCGGCTGCATCCGGCTTCGCACTTGGCCGTGCTCTCGGCTACCTCTGGCTCCGCCCTTGATCGAGCTCTCGAGAGCGGAGAAGTTTGAGCCTTGAGGACGGCAAGAGAAGAGGGGAGGACTTCGGACCTCCATTGCCTTTGGGCTTTGGACCTCCGGTTAATGCCCTACTGCCTCCTTCGCCTCCATACTATGAGGGCTTGGATGATCTCCATCACCTTCGAACTATGAGGGCTCGAACGATCTCTATCACCCATCCCTATGGTCGAGCTCCATGGCCTCAGCATTCTCTCCGGAATGGCGGCGGCACAAAGAAGGAAAGGGAGGGGAAGAGAAAATCCTAACCACGATGGGGTATTGGGATGGGTGGGATCGGGGAAATTGGGAAAAAGGCACGGGATAGGCTGAGTGGGAGGAGCGAGTGGTTTTAACCGTGGCCTGTTGCTCAAATAATTTAAACAGCCTAGTTAATGGTATACTACCTTTTCTGGTCCAACCCAAACATTATATGGGTTAAGCGGGTTAGACACTTGAACTTTGAACCCGACTCAAATAATAAACAAGTGAAATGGGTTAATCTGTTTACAACCCGAACCTGTTTAGCGCAAACCCAAATCTGTTATGGCGGTTACAACACAGGTCGGATTGGCAGGTCGGGTCATATTTTGCCACCCCTACTAGGCCCTTCAATGTATTGCAGACCATCCCCACTTTGCCCTGCACTAATCCTGCTTTTCAGCATGCATTTCTTGGTGCTATTTGTAGGCTACAAAATCAGATTTTTTTGCATAATTTTCGTAGCATAGGCTACATTTCATGAGATTCCAAATCCATTATCAGATTTTGTATTATTTTTTCGCTTTTATCCATAAACCTAAATGTGTTCGATTCTAAGGTAACGTTATTCAGATGGAATGTCATCTTTGCGGTGCATGTTTCCTTGGGTCCTATCAGCAGAATAATGTATATGTTTCTTTTTGCCTTAATTTTCCAGCAGACTTCTTCATGAAGATTCTCAGACCCAGTATCATACTGTTTATGATTCTTCCCCCTTTTATTTGTCCCTAAGTTTAATCGTGTTTGATTCTGATGATGGATCATTTTATTCAGCTGCAATGCCTGCTTTCCTCTTCATGTTTGACTGGGCTTTTTTCTTTTTTTTTTTGTTTTTTGTAGAATACTCTCTCTTATTTTCCCCTCATTTTTAAGACGTAGACATTTGTTGGAAGATTCTAAGTCATGTATCAGACTGCCAATTATATTATCTCTTTTTACATTCATCACTAAGTATCTAGATTTTTATTCTAGGATCAGTAATTTTGTTCATATATGAATCAGTTGAACTTTAGCCTTCTTATTGAGTGGTAAGTTTTGCTAGTCTACTATATGGCTTTTACATATTTGAATACAGTTATTTTGTGGATCAAAAGGTTGTTCAATGCAATGTGCTTCTATTGCAATTACCAGTTGTTTTAGCTCGTAGGAACTTCTAGGCAGGACTATTCTACCTAAAATTGGATGACTCTACTTGTCATTATGAGCAGTAGATTTTCTTTATGATCACACCATATTTTAATTTATATATTTGAATAGAGATACTTTGAGTGACAACTTATGTCTACGCTTCCTATTATCAGAATGCTATGCATTAATAGAAATGATTTTTCTACTTTCACAAAAAGTTGATCATCTTCTACATGTAATTGTTCAATTACTTGCAGGAAACTCAATATGTTCCTATCACAAGGGGGAGTAGAGTGGTTCTCATGATTAATGGGTAAATATTGTTTTATGACTCTTTATCTTTGTAAATTTACTTTTTGATTAGTTTGTGCCTTGGTCAACTTCTAATTTCTTTCTGTTAAAAAAATTGGGCTACTTAGGGCAAGATTCTTTGGTGCAACCACCATGGAACTTTACTCCTATGCCAAGCACCTACAAAGATTGCTTAACTAAAATAACAAGTGATCCCATGTTTTCAACAATATCAAGTTCTGATAATATAAAATCTTATTCTTAGAAGGAGAATATGGTATCAGAATTTCTATATAGGAAAAATTACCTAGAGACACCTCCTCAACTTAGGGTCAGTTTCACTTAGTATCCCTTGAATTTAAAAAGTTTCAGCATCATCATTTAGGTTAGTTAGGTGGTTCAGTGTGGTCCTGCCATCCATCTTGATTTACTTATGAGATTCCATCATTTGATGGTCATGTGAGACCTTTAGCATTGAAATACCCTTTTGAGGAGTGGTTTAGATGGAGAGGAGACATGAGGAGGGACAGAGAGGAGGAATGAGGAGGTTTAGAGAGGAGGTGGTGGGAATAGATGAGGTGTGGGGCCAAGTTAGATGGAGAGAAGGGATGAGAGCAATGGTAGGATTTAGAGAGGAGGGGGTGGAGCTATTGGAAGAGGATGTGATGGGAGTGGGTGGGGCTCGGGACCAAGTTAGATGGAGAGGAGGGATGAGGATGGCGACAGAGTTTAAAGAGGAGGAAGGTAGGTTGGAAGAGGAGGAGGTGGTGGGAGTGGATGGGGCTCGGGTAGGACCATGTTAGAGAGGAGGGATGAGGATGGCAATGGCGGTAGAGTTTAGAGAGGAGGAAGTGTTGGAAGAGAAGAGGAGGTGGTGGGTGTGTTGAGAGATGAGAATTAGGAGAAGGTAGGATTTTTTTGGTAAATAAACCATTCCTATGAGGGCAAAATTGTTCTTTATAATGGCATCTTAACTCTGTTTGATGCTAGATGAGGCTTGGGACCACATTGAACCACTTAATTAACTTGAATGACCACTTCGCAACTTTTAAAACTTAAAAAGAAATCATTTGCTACATGACTTGTGCTTCCATAATTGTTGATAAACTATTTGTTATAATCAAGACCTCATCCAAAAAGGCTAGTCGGAAGGTATTATTTGGGTTCTTTGGTCCAATATAAGTATCCAAGATCTTTCTAGCAAATAATCGATGTGAAACTAAATACATGCCCATACGAGTCCTTACATACTCCCCTTGTTTAAGTTCTAGCGTCTTTGCCAGGTTAAGGGTTAAATCCATACATTCGCTCATAAACACCACGATCAATTCGTAGTTAGCCCAATGAACTCATGCTGCAGTATCCTCTAGTCCACATGAGGTATAGGCTGGGTCCGCTCTGATACCATTTATCACAATCTAAGACCTCACCCAAAAAGACTGGTTTGAAGTTATTATTTGGGTTCTTTGGTCTTGTATAAGTATTCAAGATCTTTCTAATGAATAACTGATATGGGACCAAATACACACTTGCATGGGTTCTCATATATTCCCTCAATTTAAGTCTTGACATTCTTGTTGGGCTAAGGGTTTAAATCCATGCATTCATTCATAAACCCACGCAGATCCTCTGCTGTGCACCGCATCGTGTGGTGCACGGTGCGCCCCACATCACGCGATGGACGGTGCGCTATGCACTGCATCGTGTGGTGCACAGTAGAGAAACCGCGCTCTTCATAAACACCACGATCGGTTTATGGTCAGCTCCAATGGACTATCCAGGATCTCATCCAAAAAGACTAGCCAAAAGGCATTTTTTGAATTCTTTGATCCTGTATAGGTATCCAAGGTCTTCCTAGTGGATAACTGATATGGGACTAAATGCATGCCCACACGGATCCTCACATACTCTTTCCGTTTAAGCCTTGACGTCCTTGTCAGGTTAAGGGTCTAAATCCCTGCATTCATTCATAAATATCATGATCGGCTCGTAGTCAATCTCAATGAACTCGTGCTATAATTTTCCTTAGGCCACAAATTATGGGCTAGATCAGTTTTGATACCATTTATCACAATCTACAACCTCATTTAAAAAGGCTAGTCGAAAGATATTATTTGGGTTCCTTGGCCCTGTATAAGTATCTAAGATCTTGCTAGTGAATAATCGATGTGGGACTAAACACACATTCGTATGGATCCTCACACTGTTATTGTAGTTAAAAATATAGCTATAGTCAGTCATAAGGTTAATCAATAACATCTGTAGTAACATCAGTTTTGTACTGTCTAGATTGTTGGATACCTTGATTAATATTTTCATGCATCCTCATGTTGTCATACTACAGTGTGAAGATGCTTCTTTAAATATGTATTTCATTTATAAAACTACTAACCTTGTGAAGTTATTTACATGTTCTCAAAGTTTCTTGATGAAATAATAGCATTTGAGAAGTTGAAATAAAATTTTCATGGTAGTGATAAAACCGAGTATTGGTACATCATGCAAACCCTTTTTATATAATAAAAATGAATCTATTTCAGTTCTCACACCATCATGCTTCAAGGAATAAGGACACTCTCTAACAAGTATAAAGTCATAACATTCATTCCTTTGACCTTATCTATTGCATCAACAGCGTATTATTGCAATTAAAAACATAGTTATAGTCAGGCATAAGACTAATCAATAGCATCTCTAGTAACATTAATTTTGTACTGTCTATATTGTTGCATACCTTGGTTAATATTTTCATGCATCCTCGTGTTGTTATATTTATTCATCATTTTGTTTGAATAAATATAATATGCACAGTGTGAAGATGGTTCTTCAAATATGTATTTCATTTATAAAACTACTAAACCTTGTGAAGTTATTTACATGTTCTCAAAGTTTCTTGATGAAATAATAGCATTTGAAAAGTTGAAATAAAATTTTTCATGGTAGTGATGAAATGGAGTGTCAGTACATCATGCAAACCCTTTTTGTATGATACAAATAAATCTCTCTCACACCATTATGCTTCAAAGAATAAGGACACTCTCTAACAAGTATAAAGTAATAACATTCATTCCACCTTATGTATTGCTTATTGACTAGGTGGGCATCTTATTTTTGATTACAGACATTGTAAGAAAACAAGCCCCATGAAATGATTGTTCGATTTAATTTGTTATAATACAGGTTGGGCGCCACTCCCATAATGGAGCTGATGATTGCAGCAAGAAAGGCAGTTCCACAACTGCAACTGGAGTATGGACTGGCTGTTGACAGAGTTTATACTGGATCTTTCATGACTTCTCTCGATATGGCTGGTTGGTTCATGCAAGAGGCTTTGGTGTATTTAAATTAGTGATGCTGGCTGATCGTAAATTGTTTCTGCAGGTTTCTCCATAACTGTTATGAAGGCAGATCCAGCAATTTTGCAGCGTCTGGATGCCCCAACTAAAGCTCCATACTGGCCTGTTGCTGCTGAAGGTAACAAATATCGATAAGGAAACTGTGTGTGTGTGTGTGTGTGTGTACATGATGCATGGCATGTTGCTCTTTTAGATAAAAGGGCTTAAATTATGCTTGTGTATGGTTTGCTTTTTGCATGCCTTTATGGTGCTTCTAGCTTTTCATGTTTTATAGTGCTTTTAGCTTGGTGATGTGGTCAAGGTGTCTTAACTATCTTGGTTGATCTAACTTTATTTTTACAAAATCCTTGCTTTTTATTGAGATAAATGTGATTGGGACATCATAACCGTAAAACATTCTTCAGTTCTTTTGCATTAAATCAATCTACCTGCTCATAGGAATGTTGAACCTGAAATATATTGATTTGGTTTTTTGGTTTTTTGTAAGATTTGTTGATGATTCATGCCTTTTGCTGTTGAGATGATAATAGGTACTTTTTAACGTGTAGGTGATCGCCCACCAGCTAAAATTCCTGTTCCAGTGCCACCATCTTCTTCATCAAGGAATAATGAGGTTAGAAGTAAACCTATGTTGCACTGCTGATTTTCACATCCTAGAATGAGTAGCATTTCCTTCGTTATTGAATGGTACTAGCTTTGGTTTCTATATTTTCCTTAAGTCTTTAATTACGTGATAACAACTGTGTTGGGGATAAACTCCGCTTCTGCCGAAGTCCAGTCTGATGCTTAGCTTAATGCAATCGGTAATCACGGAAGAGCTTCAATCGAAAATTCTTCCTCCAGTGGTCGAATCCCAGTCGAACCTCTTCAGCGGCCAGACCTTAGTCGAACTTCTTCAGTTGGACTCCTACATGAGCCGAACTCCTTCAGTCGGATTCCTACGGGAGCCGAACTTCCTCCGCACTTCTTCTTCAGTCAAACTCCTACGGAAGTCGAACTCCTTCCGAACTTCTCCTTCAGTCCGCACTTCTCCTTCAGTCGGACTTCTACGGGAGCTGAACTCTTTTCGGATTCCTCTTTCAGTCGGACTCTTACGGGAGCCGAATTTTTTCTGAACTTCTCCTTCAGTCGGACTCTTACGGGAGCCAAACTTCCTCTGCATTTCTTCAGTCGGATTTCTACGGAAGCCGAACTCCTTCCGAACTTCTTCTGTTGGACTACTATAGGAGCCGAACTCCTACAGGAGCCGAACTCCTTCCGGACTTCTCCTTCGATTGAACTCCTTCAGGAGCTGAACTTCTTTCGGACTCCTTCAGTCGGACTCCTACGGGAGTCGAACTTCTTCCGGATTTCTTCAGTCGGACGCCTATGGGAGCTGAACTCCTTTCGGATCCCTTCTTCAGTCGGATTTCTACAGGGGCCGAACTCCTTCCGTACTCCTTCGGCCGAACTTCTCCAGGAGCCAAACTTCTTTCGGATCTCTTCTTCAGCTAACGTTTCTTCCGGATGATCCCCTCTAGCCGTATTTCCTTTGGAAGTCCAAACTCTGAAATTAATGTGTCGGAGTTCTTCACCAACCAACGCATGCATCCTTCGAACTACGGCTATTAAATCTCGACGAACGGTCGCCATCAGTCTGTTACAAGTGACGCTACAGGCGGCGCCTCCCTCCGTGACAGACTCCATCAGGCCTCGAGCGGTCCGCTATTGGACGGTATGGTTGTCATTATCAGCCTGACGACACCTTCCTCTCCATATCGAACTCCAGGTCTCGAGCAGCTCGCTACCAGATGGCTGCAGCTGCCACCATCAATCAAGCTTCGTCTATAAAAAGGATCCTCCAGATACGTTTTTTCTAAGCTCTAAGCTCTCCTTTTCTTTTCGAAATTTTGTCGAACTCTTGCTTGAGCATTCCATTTCTATTGGCTAGAAGAGTTGACTTGATTGTCGGAGGGTCTTGCCAGAGCCACTATCCTTGACTCCGGATGGGACTTTGTTTTGCAGGTCACCGACGACGACCTCGTCCTTCACTCCAGCTCGTCCCGGCATCGACCATATTCTGCACCAACAAAATTGGCGCTAGAGGAAGGGCGTCTCCGAGGCACCTTTGTTCTTAAAGGAGTGCTCAGTCGACCCTGCCGACCTTCTTCTCCAAGGTTTATCTCCACCCTCTTCTTCAATCCCAAGAAATGCCTCAAAAGAAGGCGACTATCCGGATATCTACCGCTTATACCGCCAGATCTGAGCCGGATCCATCCACTCCATCGGCACTTCAACCTCCACCTCCACCTCCACCTCCACCTCCACCGACAGTCATGGTAGATCCGGAGCAGTTTAATCTGCTGATGCAGTGGGTTCAGGGCCTTACCGAGATGGTGCAGGCCATGCGGTAGCCTGCGGCGGCGACTCCATCAAAAAATCTGCCATCAGGATGTCGGAAATCGATCCCAAGAAAGAGCACTTGGGCTAGCATACCCGTCGTCTCTGGGAAGGAAAAACAGAGAGCAGAGGATCCGTGTTTGGATCATGATTCTCTTTTGGAGGAGATCCTTCCCATTTGTAGTCGAAAGCCATCCAAGATCTACGACCGAGACGACGTCCTCGATCACAAACTACGGAAGATGGATCGATGGATTGAGGAACTCCGTCATGTCACCCCGGCTAGCTGTGACGATGTCTGCACCGATCCTCCTTTCTTCCTGAATTATGGAAGAGCCTATTCCGCCGAACTTCAAGCTCCCTCAATTTGAAAGCTATAATGGAACCTTTGATCCGATTAATCATCTGAAGATCTTTCGGACCATGATGCTACTCCATGGCGCACCAGATGCCATATTATGTCGAGCCTTTCCATCTACCTTAAAGAGCAGCAAGAAACTGGTACTCGGCATTGAAGTCAGATACGATCTTTTTTTTTGATCAGATGAGCCATCAGTTCGTGGTCCACTTCGTCAGCAGCCGACGTCCGCGCCGAGGTTCGGATTTTCTGATGAATGTCAAGCAGAAGAAAGGAGAATCCATTCGGGCTTATGTCATCCGATTTAATGCTGCGGCATTGGAGGTCCGGGATCTGGACTAGTCTGTTGTAATGGCCGCACTCAAGGATGGCCTTCAGAAGAATGATTTGATGTTCTTTTTGGAGAAGTATCTCAGGAACTTTGTCGATCTGCTAGCTCGGGCCGAGGGATATGTCCGTGCGGAAGAAGTCTTCAAGTTGAAAGATGAAGCCACGGGAGAGCGGCGGGAGGACGAGTCTAATAGATCCGCCGTTGGTGGAGGATCGAGTGAAGTTCGGCCGCACTCACGGACTTCCCTCGAGCGGAAGCGAGTCCGAACTCCTCGAGCTCGTCATCAAGGAAGCCCCGACAGAAGGGCGCGAAGTTCTCCCTCTGGAAGGTTCCGCAACTACGCCCTCCTTAATGCTCATAAAACTCAAGTTCTGATGGAAATTAAAAATCAGCTACCATGACTAAAAAAATTACGATCTCCTCCAAACAAGCGCGATCGAAGCAAGTACTGCATCTACCATCGTGACCACTGCCACGACATTGAAGAATGCATTCAGCTCCGAGATAAAATCGAGGAGCTCATCAGGAGAGGCCGTTTGGATCGATTCCTCAGACGCCAGCCTGAAGCGGAAGATCGGTCAAGGGCGCTGTCGTAACCAGAACCACCAATGACGGAGGAACAACAAGGTCGGCCGCCTCTCTGCATCATCAATTCTATCTCTGGGGGGCTTGGTACTTCGACGAGCCATCATCTCCCAGCCTCAAAGCCAAGAGAAGTTTGCTCCAAATTGAGAAGGCCAACATGAAATAGAGGAGGTCGTCTGGTTCGGAACTTATCGCCTGAAGGAATTTGGAGGAACAACGCTTCCACGAACCTACAGAGAATATGAGGATGTGCTGTCAGTAATTTTTCTTCAATAAAATTCTTCCATTTCAATATTATTGTTTCTTGGTGCAAAAACTATGTAATGACAGGGAAGCAGTTAATAGTGGTCGTGTTAGGAACAGGAGGAGAACCTCGTTCTAATATTAGTAAGTCGAAGTCCTTCAATCTTGGCTAGAGATAAGATCTCTACCGAGCTTCAGAGTCTATGTTAACAGGAGATAAGATCTCCTTCAACCTCGGCTAGAGATAAGATCTCTTCCGAGCTTCAAAGTCTACGTCAATAGGAGATAAGATCTCCTTCAACCTCGGCTAGAGATAAGATCTCTTCCGAGCTTCTACGTCAATAGGAGATAAGTTTTCATTCAACCTCGGCTAGAGGTAAGATCTCTTCCAAGAGTCTACCTCAATAGGAGATAAGATCTCCTTCAACCTCGATTAGAGATAAGATCTCTCCCGAGCTTTAGAGTCCACATCAACAGAAGATGAGATCTCCTTCAATCTCGGTTGGAGATAGGATCTCTTCCGAGCTTCAACGTCTGCGTCAACAGGAGATGAGATCTTCAATCTCGGCTGGAGATGAGATCTCCCCCGAGCCTCAACTTCAACTTCAACCTTGGCTAGAGATAAGATCTCTCTCGAGCTTCAGAGTCTACGTCAATAGGAGATAAGATCTTCTTCAATCTCGACTAGAGATAAGATCTCTTCCGAGCTACAGAGTCTACGTCAACAGGAGATAATATCTCTTTCAACCTCGGCTAGAGATAAGATCTCTCCTGAGCTTCTACGTCAACAGAAGATAAGATCTCCTTCAACCTCAGCTAGAGATAAGATCTCTTTCGAGCTTCAGAGTCTACGTCAATAGGAGATAAGATCTCCTTCAATCTCGGCTAGAGATAAGATCTCTTCCGAGCTACAGAGTCTACGTCAACAGGAGATAAGATCTCCTTCAACCTCGGCTAGAGATAAGATCTCTCCCGAGCTTCTACGTCAATAAGAGATATGATCTTCTTCAACCTCAGCTAGAGATATCTTCAGAGTCTACGTCAACAGGAGATAAGATTTTCTTCAACCTCGGTTAGAGATAAGATCTCTTCCGAGCTTCAGAGTCTACGTCAACAGAAGATAAGATTTTCTTTAATCTCGGTTAGAGATAAAATCTCTCCCGAGCTTCAGAGTCCACGTCAACAGGAGATGAGATCTCCTTCAACCTCGGTTGGAGATAGGATTTTCCTCGAGCTTCAACGTCTGCGTCAACAGGAGATGAGATCTCCTTCAACCTCGACTGAAGATGAGATCTCCCTCAAGCCTCAATTTCAACTTCAACCTCGGCTAGAGATAAATCTCTTCTGAGCTCTAGAGTCTACGTCAACAGAAGATAAGATCTCCTTCAACCTTGGTTAGAGATAAGATCTCTCTTGAGCTATAGAGTCTACGTCAATAGGAGATAAGATCTCCTTCAACCTTGGCTAGAGATAAGATCTCTTCCGAGCTTCTACGTCAACAGGAGATAAGATCTCCTTCAATCTTGGCTAGAGATAAGATCTCTCTCGAGCTTCAGAGTCTATATCAACAGGAGATAAGATCTCCTTCAACCTCGACTAGAGGTAAAATCTCTTCCGAGCTTCAGAGTCCACGTCAACAAGAGATGAGATCTCCTTTAACCTTAGCTAGAGATAGAATCTCCTCCGAGCTTCAACGTCTGCGTCAATAGGAGATGAGATCTTCTTCAACCTCGGTTGGAGATGAGATCTCCCTCGAGTCTCAACTTCAACTTCAATCTCGGCTAGAAATAAGATCTCTCCCGAGCTACAGAGTCTACGTCAATAGGAGATAAGATCTCCTTCAACCTCGGCTAGAGATAAGATCTCCCTCGAGCTTCAAAGTCTACATCAATAAGAGATAAGATCTCCTTCAACCTTGGTTGGAGATAGGATCACCTTCGAACTTCAACGTCTGCATCAACAGGAGATGAGATCTCCTTCAACCTCAGCTGGAGATGAGATCTTTCCCGAGCCTCAATTTCAATTTCAACCTCGGCTAGAGACGATCTCCCCCGAGTCTCGACTTTAACTTTAACCTCGGCTAGAGATAGGATCTTCTTCAAGCTTCAACGTCTGCGTCAACAGAAGATGAGATCTCCTTCAACTTCGGTTGGAGATAGGATCTCCCTCGAGCTTCAACGTCTATGTCAATAGGAGGAGATCTCCTTCAATCTCTGCTGGAGATGAGATCTCCCTCGAGTCTCAACTTCAACCTCGGCTAGAGATAAGATCTCTCCCGAGTTTCAGAGTCTACGTCAACAGGAGATAAGATCTCATTCACCCTTGGCTAGAGATAAGATCTCTTCCGAGCTTCAAAGTCTACATCAATAGGAGATAAGATCTCCTTCAACCTCGGTTGGAGATAGGATCTTCCCCGAGCTTCAACGTCTGCGTCAATAGGAGATGAGATTTCCTTCAACCTCGGCTGAAGATGAGATCTTCTTCGAGCCTCAACTTCAATTTCAACCTCGGCTGGAGACAAGATCTCTTCCGAGCCTTGACTTCAACTTCAACCTCGGCTGGAGATAGGATTTCCTCCGAGCTTCAATGTTTGCGTCAAGAGGAGATGAGATCTCCTTCAACCTCGGCTGAAGATGAGATCTCCCCCGAGCCTCAACTTCAACTTCAACCTCGGTTGGAAATAAGATCTTTTTCAAGCTTCCACTTCAACATCAACCTCAGAGACAAGATCTTTTCCGAGCTTCAACCTCAGCGGGTGCAGAGCCCGGAAAAGGACTTCGGCGGTCATCTTTTTTGTACTCCCTTTCTTTGAATTTCAAACTCGGGAGTGGAGGGACTATTGTTGGGGATAAATCTCGCTTCTGTCGAAGTCCAATCTGATGCTTAGCCTAATGCAATCGATAATCATGGAAGAGCTTCAATCGAAAATTCTCCTTCCGACGGTCGAACCCCAATCGAACCCCTTCAGCGGCCAGACCTTAGTCGAACTCCTACGCGAGCCGAACTCCTTCTGAACTTCTTCAGTCGGACTCCTACATGAGCTGAACTCCTTCCGAACTCCTTCAGTCGGACTCCTACGGGAGCCGAACTCCCTCTGAACTTACTCCTGAACTTCTTTAGTCGGACTCCTACATGAGCCGAACTCCTTCAGTCGGGCTTCCATAGGAGCCGAATTCCTTTCCGAACTTCTCCTTCAGTCGGACTCCTACGGGAGCCGAACTCCTTCCGAACTTCTCCTTCAGTCGGACTCCTATGGGAACCAAACTTTCTCCGCACTTCTCCTTCAGTCTGACTCCTACGGGAGCCGAACTCGTTCCGGATCCCTCTTTCAGTCGGACTCCTACGGAAGTCGAACTCCCTCTGTACTTCTCCTTCAGTCGGATTTCTACAGGAGTCGAATTCCTTTCGAATTTTTTTTGTCGGACTCCTACATGAGCTGAACTTCTTCCGGGCTTCCGTCGGACTCCTATAGGAGCCGAACTCCTTTCGGACTTCTCCTTCGGTCGAACTTCTATTGGGAGCCGAACTTCTTCCGGATTTCTTCAGTCGGACTCCTATGGGAGCCGAACTTCTTTCGGATCTCTCCTTCAGTTGGACGCCTACGGAAGCTGAACTCCTTCCGGATCCCTCCTTCAGTCGGATTTCTACAGGAGCCAAACTCCTTTAGTCGGACTCCTACAGGAGTCGAACTCCTTCCGGACTTCTCCTTTGGCCGAACTCCTTCAGGAGTCGAACTTCTTTCGGATCTTTCCTTCAGTTAGCGTTCCTCCCGGATGATCCCCTCTAGCCGTATTTTCTTTAAAAGTCTGAACTCCTCTGAAATTGATATATGTCAGAGTTCTTCACCAATCAATGCCTGCATCCTCCGAACTATGGCTATTAAATCTCGATGAACGGTCGCCATCAGTCTGCTATAGGCAACGCTACAGGCGGCGCCCTCCTTCGTGACAGACTCCATCAGGCCTCAAGCGGTCCGCTATTGGACGGTATGGCTGTCACTATCAGCCTGGCGACACCTTCCTCTCTGTACCGAATTCCACCAGATCTTGAGTGGCCCGCTGCCAGACGGCTGCGGCTGTCACCATCAATCATGCTCGGTCTATAAAAATGGATCCTCCAGATACGTTTTCTCTAACCTCTCTTCTCCTTCTCGAAACTCTACCGAACTCTTGCCTGAGCACTCCATTTCTGTTGGCCAGAAGAGCTGACTTGATCGTTGGAGGGTCCTGTCGGAGTCAGCACCACCGACTCTGGACAGGATTTTGTTTTATAGGTCATCGGCGGCGACCTCGTCCTTCTCCACTCTAGCTCGTCTCGGTGTCGACCAGATTCTGCACCAACAAACTGTATAGAGTATTCTATAATAATTTCAGGGGAAGATACTTAACCTGATGGTGTAATGCATTAGATGCTGTAGAAGTTGTCTGGTTTTGATTACTGACATTGTTAAAGAAATGTAAAAGTTTTAGTTTGTTGAGCTTTCCATACACTAAAAATATTCTGAAATTTAGAAATTGCTGTGGACTCGGACAACCTCTGGACTTGTCAATCTGAATGGACCAAGGTCTTGAAGTCCGATTGAAGAATTTTCTTGATTGGTTGTTTGAACTGAGGAACTAGTATCATGTAATGATTAGTTGTTGAGATAAACAGTTTCTTATAGCTCTTCCATTTTGCTGCAAGTGCTATTAGGGTTCAATCTAGTGGAGAGTAGCATGGACATTTTCTTTCTATAGAATGTATGAAGTTAACTATTCTGCTTAGGCCATCTTGCATTTCCTTCAATATGAAAAAAGAAAAATATATTATTCTTCCTTGATGGAGGCATAATTATATCCCTTTCCTTGTTCCAGTTAGCTATCTTTATTTTTTATGGCCTGTTGTTCTGTTGATTGATGGGAGCTCATCTTACCCTGTTGTAATACATTTTTACTGTAACTTGAGTATTTAAGTCGTTGTGTTATGATGTTCAAGGATGTACAATAAGTTTAGGTGGATCTTTTAAAGGCGTTCCTTTGATTTGGTGGTGGAACATCTCTGATTGACGAAATAAATTTATACTTGGAGACATCTTGCTTTGTTTCATCTTCCATATCATGTATATTACACTTTCACAGCTGTTTTCTTGTCTGTAGAAGTTACAAGTCTTGGTTTGGAAATTTTTAGTCACACTTTTGTCACAGCCAAGGGCACCTTTTTGGACCAAGTATAGACATGGGTAACTCTTAAGTTGAGCAAAATACATAGGAAGGACCAGGAGCTTGTGGTTCGAAACTTTATGCCCTATTGCACCTTGGCAAAGTTTTCATCTCACCCAGGAACTCGATTTCTATTGATATCTGACACCCCTTCATATGATATATAGAAAATCTTGGCTCCTATTATCTCAGTCGATAAAAACTGAAAAATCCTGAGATATGGACTGATACAATGCAAACATGTCAACTGATGTTTATCAATCACCTTTGTATTTCCTCAATTAGATTTTTTAACTAAAATATTTCAAATCAATATCTAAAATCACTTAGATGACCGATATCTCAAATTGTATAAACTTTGCCCTATTAGTGATGTATGTATATTGCCATCCAAGTCACATAGTACAAATTGGTCAAAGCATGTGGAGGTGTCAGATCATGATCAGATGATGCCAAGAAGATCATAGGTATATGTAGTCTGAAGTTATATTTAATTCTTCATTTTGTTAAGCTAGTGGAGACATCAAAAAACCCAAACTAGAGTAATGGTTTTTACACTTAGGGTTCGTTTGGTTGAGGTATATCAGATTACAGGGTAATTTGATAGTTCGTAGGAATCATTTATCTAGAAAAATAATTGCGGAGGAAAATAACTTTTATCATGTTTGGTTGGTGGAAAAATTACTCCGAAAAATGACACCGAAAAAGAATTATTACGTTTGGTTGGAGGTAATCCTATATGCGAATATGGCAAAATTTATAAATATATCCTTCAATATAAAATAATTTTTTAATATTAGGATAATATTGTCATCTTCAATTAGTTTTTATATGATGACTATAATCACATAATCCTTTACATAATGTCATCTCCGTCCTAATTTTTTTTTTTTTTTTTATAAAAGCTCTTGAATGATTTTTGAAGGATATTAGAATAAAGTCAATGATTATATATGCAGCTTTATTAAAGATATTTTTGTCAAATATGGATTACCATCACTCAGGAATTTGCTAAATACCAACCCCCCATGGTATTTGTTTTACCTTCTCTCTCTAGAAAATAAGCATGAGGTCCACCAATTTTTTTTTACCATCTCTCTCTTCCACTTTTCATGCCAAACATGATAATCTGACATGGGAATCATTTTCTCATGCCAGATTACCCCCATCCAAACGGTTCCTTAGGGTTTGGATGGTTTGAGAACCTGACCATAAAATAGGCAAAATAAATACAGTTGGACTTTGTGTACCCTGATCATTGATTTGGTCAGCAAGTGAAATGACATCAAGGATTGAAGTCTAATGTAAACCTCTGATGGATTATGTTTTTCAGATCAGCACCTAGATCTGATAATGGGCCATACAGAGTCTAGAATATAATATTATAAGAAATTGGTAGACATCCTGTATGATATAGGATGCAGCTTGACAGGGAATATAAATGGGGCATCCAAGGTTTTGAACCTATCATACACGATGAATGCACCTGGGGATTGGAATATGCCATTTAGTTCTCTTTGCTGTGCAAACTCTTGCTAAAATAAAATTCATGTATGTTGTTAGACACTGCATGTCTTGCATAGATGTTTGTTAGCCAAGCGGAATATTATGGGTCATCCCCAATAGAAAGCTTATAGTTACATAATAAACAGTGGAACGTCATAACATAAGTTTGCTAGGGTTGACATACCATTAGAATGTGACAGTATCATCTGTACGATATGATTATGGCAGAAAATTGGGACCAATGTGGGCACTGGCATGCTGAAATGATGCAGCATAGGGGCAGGGCAGTTTTTGGAGGTGGCGGCAGGGCAGTGCCCAAGGAGATGGATGGGTAGTGGCCTCTAGGTCACCGGTTCATAGCATTCGCAGGAGAAAAGGCAAAGGGGCTATGCGCGCCACTCTGCCATTGCCTCCCCCCTCCGGGCCAAGAGGGGGAAGGCAATGGGTGCATGAGGAGAGGGGGAGTTTTTTTTTTGGGTGTGTGTTGGGGTGGGGTGTGTGCCCCCGTTACTTTACACACCCAGCCCAGTATAAACCGGCATTTGTGTGCCATATGTGAGGTTATATGGTTTATCTGGGGCTTTGATGGCCATTTTACCCCCTTGTGGTCCACAAACTCGCATGGGATGCCACTCAATCTTGAGTATCAGGATTGCTTGTGGGACATACTGTTTAATGACAAAACTAGGATGGCCCCATACTGCAGGATTTGAATCCTTGCAATATAGTGTATTTTTGTCTTTTATGTTGCTTAACAGTGACTGGCTGGTGCAAGAAATTGAGAATATACAGATTTTTGCCGATTATATATTTTCAAGTGGGGAAGTTTCTTGTAGTGGAGGAGATTGTCTGGTCAAAATTGAAGGAATGAAAATTACATTTGTTAATGGCCTAGAGGAAAACCATGAGTGATATCCTCTGTCTGTGGTTATACTTTATTATATGTTAAGTAATACTGAAGTTAGTCCTTAATGAAAAATGAGATGTTAGAAAGTTCATTGCAAATGTAGTGTGTCTCCATACCGTGTAAACGTTTTTCACATATAAGACTGGTTGTTTTTAGGCCTCTAGAAAGTTTCTTTAGCATGCACCAAGAACTTCAGAGTGATGGCTGTGTTCTAGATGTGATACTCTGTTTGTGGTTGATGCATAGATTCTTGATGTCAGCGGCTTGTAATTGAGGAAATCAGGATAATCCCCAGTGGGTGGTACTTCTTTCTTGCTTATTTATTGAAAATGAGTTGGCGATTGCTTAAATGGAAACTGAGATGATGAGGGTTCTGTTGTTCTTGCTCAGGGATGTCTCTGCATATACTTTGACTTCAGATTTTATCCTATAATATCACAATTAGCTCTTGCAAAGAACAAAGGATCCAAAATTTGTCTTAGGAAGACCAAGTGATTGGCAATTAAAATTCATCTCTCTCTCTCTCTCTCTCTCTCTCTCTCTCTCTCTCTTTCTCTGTCTCTCTCTCTCTCTAAGTTTCATGATTGTAATGGTAGCCAAGAAATGCCCACTTATATAATTAATAAAAGTTTTTGATTAGGATGAAGATTATAAAACTGAAACTTTGTTTTTTTTTTTTTTTTCTCCCTCTTGTATATGGATGATGAGACTACTTTTGTGTGATGAGTAGCTTTAACATTTTCTTTCATTAAACTTTGCTGCATCAAGGAATAAATATGTTATGCATATTATGGTCATATTATCCATTTCATGTTGCTCAGACAGCTCCTTTTTGGTTATGCTAACTTACCTATGTTTCGGCAGGCATTCACTCAACCACAAGAGCTAAATGAACAAGGCTGCATACTGGAGGCTGCTATTCAAGCAGCTGCAAATGAAATCATCAATATTCAGGACAAGTTAAATGAGTGGGATAGTAAAGTGGGTGATGGTGATTGTGGAACTACTGTGAGTTCACTTCTCAAATCACATCCCTGAAGTTCATTTAACTATTGTTTGTCTTTTATAGCTCATGATTATCTATGCTTGTCCTTTACAGATGTATAGAGGTGCTACAGCTGTTCTTGAGGACATGAAGAAATGGTAAAGATCACTTTTAATTAATTTTCATATGAACATTAGGGTTTACCGTTGGGTTTCTGGTTGCACAGCAGAATATGAATCTCAAAATTTTTTTCACAAGTTTAAAACAAGTTTTAACACTTAAAACAAGACAACCAGAGCACAAACCCTAGGAACACCTTGTAGACTTCAATCAAACAAATCAAGCAAGCAATAAGGCAGATAATATACCTTCCGAAGACGATGATCCGGTGATAGAACGATCTCCACTAGACACCAAATAGATATCCTCCAACAGTGATCCACACATGATTGATCAGGATCCTTTCCAACTCGATATAGTGCTGCAGCTTTCTTCACAAGTTCACTGCTGAATTCCATCTTCAAGAATGGATTGCACCATTACCTATATGCCTTTGAATCCTCCACAAAAGCCACTCTTGAAACCTTTTCTTAAAAGATCTCGCGACACATGATTGACTCGGAAATCCAACTCTTGGAAATTTCTAAACCCTAGGAATAGCAACCCTTGCCTTTCCTTTTCTCACTTGTCTCTACTTTCTATTTTTCTCTCCCTTTTTTTCTTGTCTTTTTCTCAGATTTTTTTCTGCCCTTTCCCCCTCAATCTCATGCCTAAAAACCAGAATTTCCCCTTGAGTATGTCCATATGGGCTCCCCCTATTTATAGGATAAGAGGGGGCGCCTAAAACTCCCAAGGGGCGCCAACTCTTGGCGCTAGGAATCCTCACATGGTGATTTAATTCACTATGTTAATAAGGATGTGAAAGAGGCTTCATACAGAAGGACTCCTCTTCTGTGTGCACAAATTCCCATAAAAATTTGTGTGACAATTTAAGAGGTGGCGTGGGAGAAAAATTAAGATAAGTAAATGAGAAGGACTTGTCCTTCTCAACACCAATTTAAATGAGGTGTGTGGCTTTTAGGGCGTGTGGAGGCAAGGAAGAGTTGGTTTCAGATGAAATACTTTCACATGGATAAGATAAGCCAACCAAAAGCCCATAGGTTTGAACCTAATCCTATTAGGTTAAGGTGATTAGGTTAGAGATAGCTCAAACACCTTCGAACTAAACCTAATTGGAAATTTGGGTTAATTAATGTGCTAGCAATTTAATTAACCTATAGGATTTATAATAAATCCAAATAGATTAGACCAAGATCAAATCTCTAATGTGTGTGACCCATTGGGTTCCATATCTAGCCAACAGTGGACTCAGCAGGCTCATGACCTAAACCAATGTGATTAGATTAGGTTAGCCCAAAAGCATCAATTAATCAGAACCCTTTCTAATTGATTTTCAAATTAAACTCTTTAATTCTTGCGAGTCCACAAGTCGAGATTGATGTCTAGCAACATGTCATGACTACCCATAAGACATGAAATTTGGTGGAAATACCAAAAATATCCTTCCATGGTGAGTTATCTTGCAATTCAATCCTTTTATCATACAACATCCCAGACAGGCTATGGGCATAGAGTCATGTTAAGCCCATACACCTATCCATATGTATCTCGATTTAATGATGATGACTCGGCTGATAAATCAATAGAAACTTTTTCTACTGTTCATCCCTGCTCTGGCTAAAGGCTCCGCATATAAGGAGTGACCGATTTCTTGTTGATCACTCACAATCTCCATGCATGCTTCACCAAATCCGGAACATCCCACACGTCTCGGAGAGTCATGTTAGGATATAAACCAAAGTATAGATCCATATACACAAGGCACGATGGTGATCTCAGGTTAAAGGATTACTTGCACCACTTCTACTGGAGAACCATCTTTTGACATGCTGATAAGGCTCCATTAGATGTTTTCCCTGTGGATCAATTCAGTGAACTCATTCTTTAATGAGCACCTACATCCATGTATTAGTGTCATCACATAAGTGATTGTAAGATCAATCATTCTCTTCTTCGAGCATACATAGGATGTACCAGTCTTACCGGCATTATCGATCCCCAACTCGATGATCCTACGATCGGGAATATTTTAAATTGGAGCTATCAAGATTTTAGGTCTCACCGGCATGATCTCATTATGGTCCTAAAACTATTGCCTTAATTTATGGGGTTCGTCATAATCATAATTAAATATGATACAGCAAATGACAAAACATAATGCCCCATAAATATCATACGCATGAGTAGGAAGATTATACAGAGTAGTCTCATCGCATCACCTATGCGATTGGCTTGTAGGGCACTATTCTTTCATTTACTAAATTTCATTTTAGGCACCCCCTCATGTCTGGTACAATACATGTTGTGCTTTATTTTGTTGATTTCAAAGCCTTGGAGCACCCATGACACAAATTGCATATTGTGATACCGTTTTTTTAGCAAACTTGTTTTGATGTCAAGTTCTGATGAGAATACATTAATTGTTGAGCCATCCATTATTTCATTTTGGAAGATTTAACTTTATTATATGTTCCTAACTGTTCATTCCAAGTATAGATTTAACTTCAGCATCTACTTCCGGAAGATTTGTACTTGAACTAGCATGTAATGCATTTAGATGGCTTCCCGAATTGGTAGGTGAGAAAACACATACTGCCAGAGGAAAGCAAGCCTAGGAGGATAATCCTAGCCATTGACATTCTGAGTTAAATATAAGTCAGACAAGCGGCATGACTTTTTGAACTGCTAATTTTGTCTTCGTAAAATTTTATGATAAGCAAATATTCAGATATCAATTTTAACCACTGTACCAACAAAGCTGAGGACATCCAGCTGCTTAGCTTGTTGGCTGAGTTACTATTTTTTAATGAATATCTTTGTCAATCAAGTCTAAGTATTACATCAAATATTTGGATGTCTATCTTGCAGTCAAGGTATTGATCTTAATCAATGTTTTTTTTTTCTTCTTTTTTTCTTTTTTCCAAATTGGTGTCAATTCAGCTGGAAGAGTACGTTATAAAGGTTCATGCTTTAATAAGCATTTGTGATTTCTACTTGAGACAGTAATGTGAAACCCACATATTTATGTTGTTGATTTGGTTGTAACAAATGATTTAATTTCTAGATTGGTTAATAACTCCAACTAGGTTTTCAATCTTCTCTTGATCACTAAGCAGAGTTTTCTGCTTTGCAGTTACCCTCTGAATGATGCTGCGGAAACTGTAAATGAGATTGGGGCCTCAATCCGAAGGGTGATGGGTGGAACTAGTGGGATTTTGTACTTCATCCATCTTATCTCCTTTTCAGCCTTACCTTGAAATATAGGCTTACTATTAGCCCCTGTAATTTATGATGTCAAAATAAATAATTTGGCACTTCCCTGCTTCTCGTTTTGCCAGCGTCATGATTTCAATATTCTTGTGAGAGTAATGTTTTGATTTATGGGTCAACAGTTATGACATATTCTGCAACGCTGCATATGGAAGCTTAAAGGGAAGCCCAATTGTCACATCAGAACAATGTATGGTGATGCTATTTGTTTATACTTGTGATGGGAATCATGGGAAATATTCTTCTTTGTAACTGGTTGGAATGATCATCCTTCCTTTCATTATAGGGGCCAGTGCTCTGGAGGCATCAATTGCTGCAATCAGCAAATATGGTGGTGCCAGTGCAGGGTACCGCACAATGTTAGATGCTCTTATTCCAGCATTAACAGTGCTAAAAGAGGTAAGCAAAAGTTTGCTTCACCCTAGCTTTCTTTTCACTAACATAAGTAATGCTTTCTTTTTTCCCCCTTCATGAGCAGAAACTGAATGCAGGGCATGATCCATTGACTGCTTTTCTCCTGTCATCTGAAGCAGCTATGAATGGGGCAGAGTCAACAAAAGATATGCATGCACAAGTAATTCAAGTTTCTTAATGTTTTTGGATTTTGTTGAATTTTATGCATGGCTAATGAGCATCATGAATGAGCTTCAATATGCACTGAATGCACCAGCAAACTTGGCCTTTGCTCGCATCCATCAAGACTCTCTATGAATAGGCCGATATACTTGTCCAGAAAAAAAAGGGTCCATATATTTCTGATTCATTATTTTAGTTACATGGCCATTGCATTTAATAATGAGGTGAGAACTATGATTTTGGTGCACCACATGAAGCATCCATCAAAGTTTAAAGATGATTATATCAAAAGCATCACTCAAAGATGAGAATAGTCGATGAAATTAGTTCTTTATGTGGCAGTCTACAAACTTACAGTGCTTGCTATGAATTATATTGTGTATATGCAGGCATTTCATTTTTACATGTTACATGCAGGCTGGCCGATCCACATACGTAGCTGCTGATCTTCAAGCTTTGGTTCCTGACCCTGGAGCAATGGCTGCAGCAGCATGGTACAGAGCAGCAGCGCTTGCTGTCAAGGATAAGTTGCGGCCATCACAGAGCTAACAGTAACTATGGGTACTACTACAGAATCTCAATATCATACCCTTACAGAGTGGTTCTTCACAAATTTTCCGTTTTTAGCTCATTTGTTTTCCGCTTGTGCCGTGCATGAGCTGAGAAAGCTGAGTTTTGTCTAGTCCGGTGGCTGGTTAGTGTAATATACCGTGAGAGTCCATTATGTTAATAAAGATTTGAATTTGTGTTTTTCATTGAGGCAATTAAATATATTGTTGGTAGGATCGTGTTAAAACCATGATGCTCTTGTATCTTTTCTCCCTGATGGATTTTTTTTTTTTTTTTTTCAAAAATTTTGAGAATAGGATAAAGGGAATCCTCCTATCCAAAATATAGGTGAAGGCTACCAAGAGAATCTACATCCGTGATATCAACCTGTAGAGACTTTACCGATTGCATTTGTGACGGCCAACTGGGCTAAGTGGCACCTGGATTGAGATGCTTACGAATGCCGACTTGGACTGGAAAGGGCTTGCATGGTGGTCATGGCTTATCATTGCACGTGAGACGGCATCGTTGGGTTTTGTCCACATGGCCATCGTGCGTTTGTGATTGGAGGACAGGCTCTCTCTAGTCCAAGATGGGATTCGAGGATTCGACTCTCTGTTGTGACCTTTATTTGATGGTTGCGCAACCGATCACGATTTGAATTCCAGGGTGGAACTAGCTCTGCCGTTTTGACCTAGAAGTCTAATGGTCGTCCGATCAGAAGGCTTTCCCATGGTCCCCCGGTAGTGGCTTGAAAGCTATATATATATATGTTTTAAATAATAATAAAACATTTTTAAAAAATAAATTTAAAAAATATACAAGCGTACATGGATGAGTAGTGGGTATCTGTCCGTGGGTTCTCTACTCACGTTCCCCACCTCCTGCAACGTTCTTCCTCCGAGAATAAAAAAAATAAAAAGAAATACATCAAATACCTACTCCTAGACATGTACCTATATATTTTTTTTAAATTATTTTTTAAATTAAAATAATTTAAAAAAAATAAAAAAATAATAAAAAAATTATTTTTAAAAATAATTTAGAATAATTTAAAAATTATTTAAAATAATTTTATTATTATTTAAATAATATTTTTTAAAAATAATTTAAAAAATATTTATTTTTATGGTCCCCAATTGGTAAGAAATTTAAATAATTATTTATTTACTTCTTATTTTTTTTATTTTTAAGTATTAAAAAAACTCTTTCTCCCTTCCCTTAGCCTCGTCACTACCGCCCATCTCGCCACCCACCTCCCCCTCCGTGACCCCCCACCCCCCGGTCAGGTTTCCATCGTAGGTCACCATTGCCCCTCGCATCCGCCTCCCCTGCGCGACCCCCCCACCCCTCGGCCGGATCCTTGCTGTCGGTCACCACTACCACCCGCGCCCACCTCCCCCTCCGCAACCCCCTCCCACCTTCCGATCGGTCCTAGTCGCTAACCGCGCCCTCCTCTCTCTCCATCATGGAAAAAAAACTCTTCCTCTCATCCGCCGCCCCTCCGGCTCGCATCCCCCTCCTCCATCCAGTCCCCCCTCCCCTCCCTATGTTCGGTCCCCCCCCGCTCGCATCCCCTTCCCTCTATCCGGTCCATCCTCCATCGGGAATGAAAAAATGTTCGGTCCATCCTCCATCAAAAATGAAAAAAAAATGATGAAATCGTCGGATGAGTGGCGAGTTTAGTGAACTCGCCATCCAAACGGCGAGTTCACTGAAATCACCTTTTGAAGTGGCGAGTTCACTGAACTCGCCACTCCAAACGACGAGTTCACTGAAATCGCCTCTTGGAGTGGCGAGTTCAATGACTCGCCATTCCGTGTGGCAATTAGTGAACTCACCACTCCAAACGACGAGTTCACTGAAATCGCCTCTTGGAGTGGAGAGTTCAGTGACTCACCATTCCGTGTGGCAATTTTATTCCGGCCACATCAACTGTTTGTGTGGCAACGAAATTGCCACTTGAGGTAACAATTTTGAAGTGGATGATAATTTTGAAATTAAGTTTGAAATGATGGTAATTTTAAAATTAAATAATTAAAAAAGTAATAAAAAAATAATCTCCCAAAATTCTCTACATAACCAGGTATAGGAAATCGTATTTTTGAGGCCAGTGCCAAGGCTAGTTAGTAAACTAGGTTCATTGTACATTTGGGGCATGTTATAAAAAAAATCTAAAAATTTATATTTTTTTGAATAAATAATTCTTAAAAAATATTTAGGTAAAAGATAATTTATCTATATTTTTTTATTCATAAAAAAGTGGTTTCGAAATCTGTTACCCATGTTCTTTCGCATGATTACTTTTTCGGATAAGTTGCTAAAATTTATTCATATTTTTCATAATATCCTTTATACTTTTTTGGTCAACTTTAATAAGTTTTTTATAAAGTACAATTTTCTTGTACCAAACTAAGCTATTAGTTCACCAAATTATCCTAAAATAATAAAATTATCAATTTTTAATAAAAATATATTTTATTTTGTTGTTTGAGATGAAAATTTTATCATTAGAAGATTTATTCTTCTTTTAGTTACTTTTTATGGCTCCATGTAATATATGTTGATTTTGTAATTTTAATAACATCAATTATATATCACACATGAATATCCAAATCTCAAAGTAACAATAATTCTAGTAACAATAATCTATCTCCACTTCATTATCTGAATATCCAAATCTTAAAGTCGCCATCTAAAAATAAATGACGTAGTTTATAAAAAAACTTCTAGTATTTTTTCAGTCCAATCCAAATGCTCTATTATACAGTTCAATATAACTTGATATTTACAACTTACATTCCTCATTGATCATTACACATGAATATAAAAATATGCTATAATGAGTACTATAATCCAAATAGTCCACCTACAGATACTTCATAACTTCATCAAAAAATTTATTACATATAAGTACCAAAATATGAGACCAAGATAAACATAAATAATAAAACAAGTAAATATAAAATAACCCATATCAAATACTGGTATATGAGCCAAATTACTACTCCAAGATAAATATGAGTAGCAAAACAAGTAAATATAAAACAATCTATATCAAGTATTGATATATTAATATCAAAATATGACTCTAAGATAAACCTTAGTATCAAAATAAATATAAAACAATCTATATCAGATATCATACTAGTAACCAAAATACTTCATCTATAACTACTGTGTACTGATCACGCCCCAATATAGAAAAAATATAAGCACGTCTATAATTCTCTAACAGACTAAAAAAATAATTAATCTCTTATACATCACTTGAAATTTTCCACCCTACCATCATCCTCTCATTTTGAGTGAGTACCTCAATCTTAAGAACTTCATCAAGTACCTTCCTTCTCATCTCTCTTTCCATATTGAATGCTCCAACCAAATGTTTTATATGATCTCTAGCTATTTGAAAGTATGATCCCAACTTGGACGGCTCATCTGAAAGGACTTTCACCAATGGATCATCTTCGGTACTACCCCTTGATTTCTTTGACCTGCGTTGTCTAGAAGATGAAGGACCTGCTACCTGATTAGGTTGGTTCTAATAGGTGACTGTGTGTTACATGCAAAACCAGTCTAATTTTCTTGGATATTTTTCAAACTTATATTATTATTCTAATCTGCATCTGACATCTTTTTATTGACAAACTCATTATTTTCTATCCCTTCTTCTTGCTCCATATTCACTGCTGCATCTGCTAGTGCCTTAGCTACTTCTGCAATTGCTCTGTCTTTACTAAATACTATTGCCAACCGATCCAGATGGGTGAAGGATTTATTTCTAAATTCTTTGGCATACGAATGACTTTTTGAGAAGCAATGAACAAATGAATAACCAAAGTATCAGTAGAGCGTTAAACTTAGAAATATTTTTCTAAAAGTATGATAAGAAGTATATTAACATTTAATAAGAATATTTTATATTATCTTTACCCAATCATTGAAAACATTCTCATCACATGTGATACATTTGTTTTTGTCATTCCATTCAAATTCTAAAGCCTGAGCATTGTATTCCTTTTTAGATATTTCACCCTTGATTCAATATGTGGGCTAGTCTTGAACCCACAACCAGAAAGCTTCTCCTCCACCCACTTCTCCAATTGCCTAAGGTACCCACTTCTCAAAATGTCATTGTCCACTTTCCAATGTCCATGATTCACTTGATCCAACAAATACTCAGCCAACTTTGCATCTTCAATGAATCCTCAAGTTCTATTTTGCCTTGATGCTCCTTTCATATTTTTAAAAGTCCTCATAGTTGAAGTGCTCATTTCTATACAATATATATAACAACCATCATATAATTTAAAATATATAATTAGTTAACATGAATTAAAATAAATAGTATACAATCCTTTCATTAAATATGAAAGCAATCTATAAACATTGCTACAAAACAAGCCCACAATAAATTATGAGAAGCCATAAAAGATGTTCATACTATTATATGCCAAAATAAAATTATTCAAAATATTACAAGCTCACATGATATAATAAAATAATGTATAATATACATTGACAAGAAGAGACATAACAATCTAATACAATGTAAATTAGAAGAAAAATCATCTCTGTCTCTCTTGCTGCCATTGTGTGAACATCTGTGTAGCTAATGCATCCCTTTAAGCATTCCATTCATTGCTTGTTTCTATTATTATTATTTTCTCTTGATAAATATCTTGTATGCTATCAACTTCATCATCAAGTACTTGCTCAAGTGGGTCAATTGATATTTCTGTCCTTATAAAATTATGAAGAAGGCAACAAGCAGAGATTATCCTACAATGAGTCTTAATAGGATAGAATGATAGTCCTTTAATGATTATCCATCTCATTTTGAAAAGATCGAAGGCTCTTTCAATGACATTCCTAGCTTGTGAGTGCTTCATATTGAAGAGCTCTATAGATGTTGAAGGTTGAGTTTCACTCTCTACTCATTAAGATGGTATCTATTGGTGCAGAATTTGGTTGACACCGGATCAAGTTGAAGCTGGGAGAGACGAAGTCGCCATCGGTGATCTGCAAAATAAAGTTCCATCTGGAGTCGATGGTGGTGGCTCCGGTGGGATCCTTCGATGATTAAGTCAGCTTTTCTGGCCAACAGAAATGGAGTGCTCAGACGAAAGCTCGATAGAGTTTCGGAAAGGAGAAGAGAGCTTAGAGAAAACGTATATAGAGGATCCCTTTTTATAGGCGGAACTTGATTGATGGTGATAGTTGCAGCTGTCTGGCAGCAGATCGCTCAAGGCCTGATGACTTTGGTACGGAGGAAAAAGTGTCATTAGATTTATGATGACAGCCATACCATCTGGTGACAGCCATACTGTCCGATAGCATCGTCTGTGGTAGATTGATGATGATCGTTCATCGAGACTTAATAGCCGTAGCTCTGAGAAAGCAGATATTAGTTGGTAGATTTCAGCATATATTAATTTTAGAGTTTGGACTTCTGAAGAAAATACGTTTGGAAGGGATTATTCGGGAGTAATCCGCTGGAGAAATCCAACTGAGGGAAAAGTTCGGAAGAAGTTTGGCTCCTGAAGGAGTTCGGTCGAAGAAAAAGTTTGAAAAGAGTTTAGCTTCTGTAGGCATTCGACTAGAGGAGAAGCTCGGAAGGAGTTCGGCTCCCGTAGGCGTCCGATTGGAGGAGTGTGGAGGGAGTTTGGCTCTCGTGGGCATCCGAATGGAGCTCGACCGTTGAGAAATTCAATCGACTAAGGGATTCGACTAAGACTCGACCATTGGAGAGTTCGAAATGGGCTCGATCGCTGAGGAGTTCGGCTAAGGTTCGTCCGTTGAAGCTCTTCTGTGACTACCGGTTGCATTAAACTAAGCATCAGACTGGACTTCGATAGGTACAATATTTATTCCCAACAAAAGCTCTCACATTTTCGAGTTCGAAACTCGAAAAAAGGGAGTAGAAAAAAGACGACCGTCAAAGTCCTCTTCAGGGCTCTACGCCAGTTCAGGTTGAAGCTCGGGGGAAATCTCATCTCCAGCCAAAGTTGAAGTTGAAGTTGAGGCTCGGAAGAGATCTCATCTCCAGTTGAGGTTGAAGTTGGATCTCGTCTCCAGCTTAGGTTGAAGGAGATCTCGTCTCCTGCGGTCGAGGTCGAAGGTTGAGCTCCTCGGGGGAGATCTTATCTCCAGCAGCTGAGGTCGAAGGTTGAGCTTTTCGAAGGAGATCTCACCTCCAGCAGTCGAGGTCGAAGGTTGAGCTTCTCGGAGGAGATCTCACCTTCAGTAGTCGAGGTCGAAAGTTGGGCTCCTCGAGGAAGATCTTATCTCCAGTGCCGAGGTCGAAGGTTGAGCTTCTCGAGGGAGATCTTAGTTCCAACAGTCGAGGTCGAAGGTTGAGCTCCTCGGAGGAGATCTTATCTTCAACAGTCGAGATCGAAGGTTAAGCTCCTCGGGGGAGATCCTAGCTCTAGCAACCGAAGTCGAAGGTTGAGCTCCTCGGGGGAGATCTTATCTCCAGTAGCGAGGTCGAAGGTTGAGCTTCTCAGGGGAGATCTCACCTCCAGCAGCTGAGGTTAATGGTCGAGAGAGATCTTATCTCCTACAGTCGAGGCTGATCCGATCGCTCGGAAGAGATCTTATCTCTATCCGAGGTTGACTTGAATGCTCGAAAGAGATCTTATCTTTGGTCGAGGTTGAAGCTCAGAAAAGATCTTATCTCCTGCAGTCGAGATTGATCCGATCGCTCGAAAGATCTTATCTCTAGCCGAGGTTGACTCGGATGCTCGGAAGAGAGATCTTATCTCTAATCGAGGTTGGAGCTCGGGAGAGATCTTATCTCCTACAGTGAAGGTTGAAGCTTGGAAGAGATCTTATCTCCTATAGTCGAGGTTGGCTCGGTTGCTCGAGAGAGATTTTATCTTTGACCGAGGTTGAAGCTCGGAGGAGATCTTATTTCTTGCAGTTGAGGTTCAAGCTCGAAGGGAGATCTTATCTCCTGTAGTCGAGGTTGGCCCGACTGCTCGGAAGAGATTTTATCTCTAGTCGAGGTTGACTCGGGCGCTCGGGAGAAATCTTATCTCTAGTCGAGGTTGGAGCTCAGAGAAGATCTTATTTTTCTATAGCCGAGGTTGAAGCTCGGGGAGATGTTATCTCCTGCAGCCGAGGTTGAAGCTTGGAAAAAATCTTATCTCTTACAGCCGAGGTTGGCTCGATCGCTCGGAAGAGATCTTATCTCTGACCGAGGTTAAAGTTCGGAGGAGATCTTATCTCCTGCAGCCGAGGTTGAAGCTCGAGAGAGATCTTATTTTCTGCAGTCGAGGTTGGCCCGGTCTCTCTCGAGAGATTTTATCTCTAGTCGTGGTTGACTCGGGCGCTCGGGAGAGATCTTATCTCTAGCCGAGGTTAAAGCTCGGGGGAGATCTTATCTTCTGCAGCCGAGGTTGAAGCTCGGGGGAGATCTTATCTCCTACAGCCAAGGTTGGTCCGATCGCTCGAAAGAGATCTTATCTCTAGCCGAGGTTGACTCGGATACTCGAAAGAGATCTTATCTCTAGCCGAGGTTGGAGCTCGGAGAAGATCTTATCTTCTGTAGTCGAGGTTGGTCCGATTGCTCGGGAGAGATCTTATCTCTAGCCAAGGTTGGAGCTCGGGGGAGATCTTATCTCTTGTAGCCGAGGTTGAAGCTCGAGGAAGATCTTATCTCCTGCAGTCAAGGTTGGCTTGATCGCTCGGAAGAGATCTTATCTCTGGCCAAGGTTTAAGCTCGAGGGAGATCTTATCTCTTGCAACCGAGGTTGGCTCGATCACTCGAAAGAGATCTTATCTCTAGCCGAGGTTGACTCGGATGCTCGGAAGAGATCTTATCTCTAGTCGAGGTTAAAGCTCGGAGGAGATCTTATCTCCTGCAGTCGAGGTTGACTTTTATAAGGAGCTAAAAATCCTACATAATTTGAAAAACCAATATCACATAGATAGTAGTCACCTAATATCAACAAATATAGTCAGCCATCAAGCAAAGATTTTTGATAATTATATAATTGCTCTATAGTTTTTTTTTTTAATGCTTAATTTATCTTGAGATACTTTTAACACATTTCTCCTTATAATTACATCACAAAGAATCCTATTGTATGGTGTAGAACCCTTCCAATCGAGAAGAATATATATAAACTATATATCTTGAGAGCAAACATCCAAAATATTTGTTGCAATTTCATTCTTTCTGATTCGATATCTAGGTTTATCATGTTTTGCAACTTGGATTTTAATATATGTACCATCGAAAGCACCTAAACAATTTTGTAATTGCAAAAAGGTAATAATTAATATATGCATTACAAAATAAAAATAATTAAACTATAATAATGAAGATGACACAATCTTGAATCATCTCCATCGGTCATTTGTTGAGTTTTCAAGCACTAGTTTTGATTTTTTAAGTAGAATCTTATGTAGGCGCAATATTGCATGAAGAATGGTATTGAAATGTCTACTAATTGTGGAGCATCATCGATAGAATAATAATTATGCAGATCTATTTTTTGAATGATGATCTATTATATTTAAAAACATAGCTACCATTTCTTTCATCCTTATATCTCTACTAGCTGTCAATTTTTTAATTATCTTCAACATGTCACAATTTCATTAAGCATCTTTTATCCATCCTTAAATAATCTATACAAAATTGATCACTCTTCATTGTCATACATCTAATGTTTGTAAGTCGAGTTGTATATCTTTGTTCATAAGTCTTCCTAATTTCATCATCTTCTTTAGATATCAGCCTAGGTACCAATCTTCTCCTTTTTCTAATAATTATGATTAATATGATAATATAACATGCAATTAAGAACTTCATCATCATATTATATTATAAGAAAAGTCATATACATCCATACTTTTTAGTCACATACATACATGGATAAAAAATTAAATTTTAAAAAAAAATTTATATATATCTATTTTTATCAAATATAAAAATACTATAATTAATTTTTAATTTATGTTTAATGATTAAATGTGAATAAATTAAATCTACTAATGGATAAATATGATCAATTGGTCAAATCTACTAAAAATTATACCGATAAAAAGTGATTGGCACCAAAAAAATATATTAAAAAAATATTAATTTTATTTTATTTTTTAATTAGATAAAATAATGAAATTATCATCCATCTCATTGATAAAAAGCCCGACGCCCTGCGTCCTTGATCGCGTGGAGGGAGACGTTTCTGGGTATGTTTATTAAATCCATTGTGGGCTCCATTGGGGCTCAGCACCAAAGCCCGTCGGAACTGCAACAACATCGGCGTCGCCCAAATTGTCGCTGCTTCGTGGTCCAACAACCACGGCCTCCCTGAAAACCCCCCCTCCGCCGCTGCTGCCATCAATGCCGCGGCGATTGTCACGATCCCCGTTGAGGCGGAGGTCGCCACCCTCGCCGGTGGCAACGGTACCAGTGTACAGTCGTAGATCCCGGCGGTCCATTCCAAGTCCGCCACTGCTGCAGCATCGCTCAGCTTTGACGGGAGCCTTGCAGTTCATGCCGGTAGCCCGTTCTCTTCTTTTCTCTTTTTATTGATTAAAAAGTTTTTTAATGCTTTCCTTGGCCTTTTTTCTCCTTTTCTTTGAATCAAGAAAACCTCGGTGGTTTCTTTCTGTTCCATTCTGCCGCTATTGAAAAAATGTCTCTTGATGCTTCATCTTGTTCCTTGTTCTTTTCTTCTTCTATTTGATGTTAAGAAAGTGAACTTTGGCAGGCAAAATCTTGGTTTCTTGTTTTTTAATCTTTAAGATGGATTCAGTAATTTACATTTCATCCCTGGATCTTGATCTATGCAGGCGAGAGAGTAGGGCGCGGTATAACCATGGATGCGATCACCAGCCTGGTTGTCAACACATCTGCTTACTGGTTCAAGAATTCCAACGAGCTGATTGATTTGAAGGTACGTGATTGATTTCTTGGTGTGATAGCCTTCGAAATTATTCTCGATCTTTTGGCTTTTTTGAAAACTAAACGTTCTTGATGAATCTCTCATAGGAGGGGAGGAATGCAAGTTTTGAGTATGGGCATTATGGAAACCCAACCACGAAGGCTCTCGAGGAGAAGATGAGGTATTTGATTTTCTTATACCTTTTCTTGTTGCATGTGGTCTTTTGGCTGCACCTTTTACCGCTGTAGTTTACACGATTTCTTTGTTGGAGCAGTGCATTGGAGAAAGCTGAATCTACCTTATTTGTGTCGTCGGGTATGTACGCAAGTGTTGGTATGCTTGCTGCACTGGTTCCTGTAGGCAGGCATATCGTTACAATCACTGATTGTTACAGGAAGACTAGGATATTCATTCAGAATGAGCTTCCTAAGATGGGGATTTCGGTAATTTTATATCTTTATAATTACTGCAATTTTATCTACAATACCATATGAATTGTTGGATGTAGAACTGGTCCCCTTAATGTCTTAGGATTCAGGACAGTGTAATGATGTTGCGGGCCTGCAGTTTTGTTATTGCTAGAATGCCCATGTGGCGTAGACTTGCACAATTAATTAAGCTCTGGGATCATGTTCTTTGGATGATCATACATAAGAATATTGGTAAGAATGGAATATGATCTGGGTCACTATGATTGCTAGGATTTAGCAATCTCAAACAGATTCCCTAGCTAATTGGCAAGCTGTAATAGCGAGTGTACTGTAGTTGAGACTGCTTGACTATGCTGACTAGTAAATAGGATCTGAAGCAATAACTAAGAAAACATCTGAATATGGATTTCATTTGGCTGCTAATGCATTGGTAGAAACATGTTAAAATATGTATCCAGTGTTCCATGGAAATATACTTGAGAGTAGGATTTCAACATGTATGCATGTAATATCCTGCTTGGCTAGAGCAAAAATACATGATGCATGGGAGCATAGGAGAAAAATATTTTAAATTAAAATCAAAATTAAATTATATAATTAGTTGTTCCATGTATAATTGAAAAAATGTGAAAAGGTAATACTTATTAAGTTGTTTCATCTTATATATATACAACAAGTGCTTCTTCACTGCTATTTCTATCTTATAAGAAATTGATTGATTCCTGCAACTATGATCACTGGTATAAATCACAAGTTTTAAATTGACCATGTTTTGTTTTAATTTACTATAGGTTGTAGAAATACATGTTCCTAACCAGATTACCTAATTTAGCTCAAGCACAAAAGTTACATGATAGTTCATGAAGTTCCTAATGTTGTCATCCTTAAATAAACCCCATAAATCACTTAGCCTACTTTCAATTATTATGAGACTTGTATGATAATTGGAGTCAGCAATGGAAGAATCTGACTTTTCATCACTCTGAAGGATCCAAAATCCAAGATTTGGTGCCTCTCTAATCAGTTTGATGCATTTACGATTTGAGGATATGTGTTGACATGGATTTTTCAAGATGGACACCGGTGTCTAACTAACACTGACCATATATCATATCTTATGTATTCCATATGTTCAATTAGTATATTGGTGCTAAACATAGATTTAATAGCCTTAGGCATAATGGTGTGTTTTCTACCTTGCTTGACTCTAATAAATATAGATATGTGCATTTATACTGAAATATGGACAGTATCTTTTAACCTACCTTTGCATGTAGGCTATGCTTTGAACTCTTTATATATTTGGCTTCTATACTTGCGTTTTGTCATTTCTGATGGTTGGTTTCTATTGTTGGTGATTCAAAGAGTGGAAAGGTGTCATCATTGTTCAGATGACTGCTGTGCTTCTAATGATCAATTTTTGCATTTTGCATTTCTGCTCTTGACTGATGTTACCTGATGGCTGGCTCATATAGATCTCTCTTATCGTCTACTCTTGATATGTGTACTCTGTATTTATTTAGTTTTATTTGATGATGTAATTGCTTGCTTTACCCATTATCATGTATATGATAAGATATCTCTTATGACATTTATGGATCCCAAAACCAATGCTGGTAATCTAATTAGTCACATTTGGATGTGGTAATGTATGATTTAGTAAATTAGTAGCTAATTTGGTTAAATATTTCTTACATCCATATATAAGTATGCATCTCTTATTTTAAAAGAAAATTAAATGTTGATGCACTTTATACAGTCAGTACTAATACTACACTTTGATCAAATGCAATGTTCAGGTTAGTTTGTGAATCTTATGTGCTCTAAGATAAATGAACAAAATGCATCCAAAACAAAGAGAAGCATGTTGGGCATTCTATTTTGGCTTGACCAAATGGAAATTTAAAACAGTTCTTTGTAGTCAGAATTTTAAACCTTGCTTATTATTCCTTTTCACTTTCAGATGATAAAGTCAAAATGGTTAATCTGACTTTTACCTTTGGATATCTGCAGTAGTAAGAAAATTGCTGTATGCTACCTTGAATGAAATTTTTATCTTTGATCCTGCTGATATGGACTCCCTGAAAAGTGCTATGGATCAAAATAATTTAGTGAATAATGTCGCTTGTTGGTTTCTAGTCTCTCTTTTTTATATTCCTGTTGATTTCCACAGTTGCACCAAGCTGATGCATTGTTTTTACTCAGCTATCTCTTGTCTTCATGGAATCTCCAACTAACCCTTTCCTTCGGTGTGTTGATATCGAGTTCATTTCAAAACTTTGCCACAACAAAGGAGCACTGGTTTGCATAGATGCTACCTTTGCCTCACCAGTCAATCAGAAGGCCTTAACTTTAGGGGCTGATATTGTTTTGCATTCTGCTACTAAATTCATTGGTGGCCATAATGATGTAAGTTAATGGAGTATTTCTTTTTTTGTATGCCTCTGTTGAGTTCATTTCTCCTTTGCAGTTTCTAATATTATGGAATTACTGATTCAGGTTCTTGGAGGTTACCTTAGTGGTTCAGAGGAATTGATTTCTAAGATTCATTAGTATCATCATGTTATTGGTGGTGTTCTAAATCCTATAAGCATGTTAGGTTGTGGGCTTAAAAAATAACTTAAATAAATATTTTTGCTTCATGTTATATGTTGCCATGCTTTATGTGGAAAGTAGAGGTAGGTGGAAAAATAATTGTTAGTCTAGCATAACTTAGCCTATGCAATTTTTAAATCTAGAAAATCAATGCATGTGGGGCATTATAGTGATTTGGATTTTTTATAAATAATAACTTTAACCATAAATAACACACAATACAATATTGCCTTCCATTGGATTCTTGAAGGATGAAGAATTTATTTTATTGGATGTCTCACAGAAAGAAGTAGGTAAAGAAACATTTATTTCCAATGATAAGGGCAAGATATTGATGGGCAAGAGTTTGAGAGATGTATTTTGTGAGGTTTCTATTTTTTATGTAATGGAGCCTGATGCTCCATTGCTTGTAAATGACAAAAATCGAGTTTTAATGAAATATACTGTGAGCACTCACATTGTTTGATGGAAAGATTATGTATGTGTCTATATACATATAATTTTAATAATGTCATAAGCTATAAAATGATCTATCTATATATATATATATATATATATATATATATTCTTTCTTTTGCAGATTCAGGCCGGGGGATATGATGGATGGTGCTAAGAAAAGATAGGGATTGTCTTGCAATAGCTTCATAGATTGACGAACTCTTTAATTTTGCAAAGTTAACTTTTTGGTGTCATCAATTCAAGTTTACTTGATTCTCTTTTTGGTGTAGCAAAAGTGAGCTTAGACTTACGTATAAAGTGTAGGAGATTAACTGGAACTTGTTTATTCCATATTTTGAGTTCTAGTATTTACTTTTTTTTATATTCAGAAATCCGATGGTGTATGGCCTTGTTTTTTGGATTTTAATGAAACCGAAAAGATTGTTGGAATATTTTTTTTAAGACTATCACTATATATGTTCAGTTCTCTTTAATACAATGCTGAAGATTATCTTATTTGCAGTTGTTTCATATCTTCGAAGCTACTGGTCTTCATATATTATTTAGTGATTAAGATGCTTAAATAAATTACCAATGTACCATTTCTATTTTTATTTATTATTACAGATGATCTACATTTTGAAATTAGATTGGGCAGTAATGTCTAAAAGTTGATTATATATCTATATTTTATTATTGATAGTAGAGGTTCATTTATACCCATGCTTTAGTAACTACAAATTTTGATTCGTGTGTATTTAGTTATCCATGTTTAATAAAGGAGGGTGTACACTAAGTCTATACCCACGTATACACTCTCCTACATTAGATATTATGTGGGTAAATCTGGCGATATACACATAGAAAGAAATAATGTGGGTATAAGCTACACCTCATGTCGGATATATCCATGTTTAATCAAACGTATGTACCAATATAGGTGTAGGCATATCCTCATGGTTTTTAGGCCTTTATCAATGTATTTTTCATGTGGGTATATCTCAGTTTTTTTATAGTGTTATAATATATCTCTATGATAGCCGCAGCAATTCTTTTTTTCTAAATCTATCTAAATGATTAATGGCCATTCCTGCACATACAAATTGATTATACTTAAAGGTGTGGTTCAAATTGATGATTAGATGAGAGAAAGAAGGCCTTATCATAAAAATAATAGTAAACTAATAAATAAAGAAAAAATTTGAATATATTAGAAATAGATTTAAAAAGGATAGATAAGATGGTTTGCAATATATACTACTATTTATGGTTAATGATATTCTATCTCAAGTTAGGACTTAGAATATCTTATACATATTTTGATTTTTAAAAAAAATGAAGAGAAAAATACTGAATAGATTATATCAGACAAGTTTTAATAAAATTATTTTTAGTTATCATAATTAAAATAAGATTCAATCAATATTTCTTTATATTTATATTTTAATTTTTAAAATCAAAACTTGATTCTATAATCTTGTATTTTATTTTTTTTTGTCAGATCCCTATCAATCTTGAATTGATATGAAAAGCAAAAAAAAAAAAAAAGAAATTACAACCACTACTATAATTCGTAAACAGATGCCATAGACTCGACCTATGGCGGCGGTTACAATTAATCGCTGCTATAGGTTGATCTATGGCGGCGGTTATAGAAAATAGCTGTCATATATCTAATATATGGCAGTGGTTTGCTATAGAAGTCTATGGTAGCGATTGATATAACCGCTGCTATAGATTCGATCTATAGCAGTGGTTACAATTAACCACTACCATAGATTGACCTATGACGGTGATTATAGAAAATAGCTGTCATATGTCCAATACATGGTAGCGGTTATATAAATCTGCTGTCATAAATCAAATCTATCGTAGCGGTTATGTTTAACCATTTTTAAAGATTTGACTTATTGTAGGGGTTATTCAATTACTGCTATATGTTCAATCAGTGAATACGGTTATCCTTAATTGTTGCCATAGATTAGACATATAGTAGCAGTTTTATGTAATTGGCGCCATATGTGCCCCTACTACAGCGTTATAGCCTATGGCAGTGGTTAGTTAACCGCTGCCACTATGGCCGCTATCGTAGGTTTATGGTAGTGATTTTTGCAACGGTTATCGTAACCGCTATCATAGATTACCTATGATGATGGTTCTATAACCACTGCCATAGATAACCAATGGCAGTGGTTTATGAACCACTATGATAGATAAGCTATAGCAGCGGTTGCAAAATTGCTGCCATAGGACTCTATGGCAATGATTTATGAATGCTGCTATAACTTATCCATCGCAACGTTCATAAACTGCTGCCATAGGTGATCTATCACAGCATTCATAAACTACTGCCATAGGTGATCTATGGCAGCAGTTCATCAACCACTGCCATAGATCTAATGCAGCGATTTTGCAACCACTGTCATAGGTCATGACAGTAGTTGGCGCGTGATCTAGGGCAGTGGTTGGCATGCCTACAGCAGTGATTTTACAGCCGCTGTCATACATTTTGAATAATAAAAAAATAAATTAATTTTTTAATTTTTATTTTTTTACTTGATAAATATAGTTCAATATATAATACAAGAAAATATTATAAATACAAGAGTATTTCTAAAATGCTCAAATTTTATTATTGAATAAAATTTATTTTAATATTTTTTAAAAAAATATTAAAAATCTGCTAAATCTACATCTAAGTTATTATCACCAGAAAGAGATGGAGTACGAGCTGGAGGGGCTGAAACTGAAATACCAGCCAACATGTTCTCAAGGCTTATGAAGTAAGCTCTAAAACGTGCGCTGAGCCTCATCACTATAGCAATCATGATGCCCTATAGCTAAGCTGTTTGCTTCCTAACCTGAGGAGCCTGCTCTCTAGCCTAAGCTGTCTGTGTCAATGCCTCCTCAAGTTGCTCCCGACTGACGATACTAGAAGCATGTGAAAAGATGCTCGTTTTAGACTAGTAGCTTGTCGGCATATGTCCAGGCCTGCATCGAATTCTTTTGGAGTGCTTAGGCTTCAAGACCTGAGATAGATGGTCATGAAAGCTAGAGGTGTCCAAGCTCTCGCTCGTGAGCACATCTAACTACTCATGTAATTGCAAATTCAAACAAAATATTATAAGAAATATTTTAATACTAATTATACTAATATCCTATTTATTACTTACAAAATTTCTTTCGATCGTGGCATTTATCAACATGCCCTTCTTGTCCTACGATTGGATCGGAAGATAGCATTATGAGTGGGCATCATCTCTTCTCTTGTCAGCTATAATAATAGATCAGTTTATTAGAAACATGCCAAAAAAATATTAATGTAATTTATAAACTAAGATTTAGAATTATTATCTCTCTATGCATATGATTGATCATAAACTCACGATCGAGAGTGTGCGTGTACTTTTGAGCTACCCGATTCTCTCAGTTCTGACAGAAGGCAGCCTAAAAAAATTTAAATAAATAATAAATATTTAAAAATATTTAAATATAATTTTAAATGTATTAAAAAATTTAAAAGTTAAAAATTAAATCGGTAACTCTTGGCTCCTCCAACGCCTAACTATCTCCTCCCACTGACTCGGGGGACGGTCCTGTATCCAAGAAACAAGCTTCTTTGGAGTATTCTATTGGTGCTCGAGCCATCCTCTATAGAGCTTGATCTTGTAGTTTCGGTATAATTTTCTAATCTTCTTCAGTCGGGCATCTCGAGCTCTTTCATGATTTGGGAAGTCATACTTCCTCTGCAAAAAGTTATCAAAAGTCAGTTATAAAATTATTATAATTAGATAGTATAAATATATCAAATACATAAATATATTAAGATATACTTATCCACATCTTCTCTCACACCCAATCCCTGATATCAGCGTCCATTAATCGCCAGCCTATAAGTAGTACTAGAATGATGTCGGATCACCTCACAAGCACTCCGAAAAAGAAATGCATCTTTCATACGATCTCTCCAACTAGCCTCTCCTCCTGATCATACTCTACCATAAGCTGATGCCGACAGTCCCATACATGTGGCATGCATGTGGGATCGTGAAATATCCTACTAGATGATGCATTTGCAACAAAAATACATTATACAAATAACTATACAAAAAAATAGATAAATAAATAATTAATACAATAAAAACATACTCTCGCTGGCCATGGGATTGTGCGACATGAATGCTAGTGGAGACTCATCGACAGGTAGAGCATATGCCGGAGATGTGGCTGACGTGAAGACTCAGATGCCGATGGAGTAGATGCTGGTGGTGCCTGAGCAGCTGATGCGGAGATGGATGGAGTATGTGTCAGTAGCAGCTCAGATACTGAGCTCCGTATAATCCGTCGAGGAATGGGGGTAAAAGCTAGATAGCGTTTCGGTGCCATCGTGATCTGCAACATTAATGAACATTAACCAATATAACATGTTGAACAATAATTTATATTAGTAGAGCATTAATAAATAAACTTTAACATTTATACCAAAATGTTAAACTCATCGTCTAGTGGCATCTATAATATGGACATCACCATCACTCCTGACAAATATATCCGGGACCTCAACAGCATCAAGTAAGTTGTCCTAGAGGAGCACTTTATATGCATGATCCAATATTGTCATCAACTTCGATATCATCAAAGATATGCCTAAGCACCATCCTTACAACAATTCCCATTGAGGCTCCAAGAGATCACTGATGTAGAAGACTTGACTAGCTTGGGAGGCAAGTATATATGATTCTTCAGTGCGGAGATGGCGTTGCATGTTAACGAGAGTAAAACCACACTCATCAATCTTCATCCCTGATCGAGATAAGATGTCAAACCAATTACATTTCATCAATGCAATCCTTCCTTTAGAATAGTAGTCCAAGATGGCTATTTTCTTCATGACCCCATAATAGTTTAGATTCTCTATACGAGACTATAAATTTCTTAAGCTAGCATAATACCCAGTGGTGGCTCTCAACATCATACCATTATTTTGTGTTGTTCTGTTTACAGACCGGCTATGAATATTAAATCTGTAGCTGTTAATGATGAGCTGTTTATACTCATGCACGGTACGATTAGGTTCCATTGAAAAAATACACGCTTCAGGACTTACATCATCGAGCGGTAATCTCCACACCTAAGAAGATGACATCTAATTAGTAAACATGTTTAAATAAGGTGTATAAGGTAAGAATATGTATTCGCTTACATGATCTTTGAACCACTTAGAAAATTTTTTACTGTACATTTTTTCTTTTTTCTGCATACTTAGAGTGCCATATTTTACTCTTATAACTTTCTTGTATTTGTTGCATGCACAAAAAAAATAGATATAATTGGGTATTTTCTTTTAAATATTATGAAATACTACTACAAAATGGCTTATGACAGCAATTTTCGAAACCGTTGCAATAGCTCCTATGGGAGTGATTTTCGTTAACCGCTGCTATAGGTCGGACCTACGACAGCGGCAGCGATTTTCGAAACCGCTGCAATAGCTCATATGGCAGCGGTTTTCATTAACCACTGCTATAGGTCGGACCTATGGCAGCGGTTTTTATAACCGTTGTCGTAGGTCCGATATATAGCAGCGGTTGCAGAAAATCGCTGCCGTAGGTTAGATTTATAGCAACGGTTATAAAAAATCATTGTCATAGGTCGATCTATAGCAGCGGTTAGTAGGAACCACTGCTATAATCTGATTTATGGCAGCGGTTAATTGTAACTACTATCATATATATATATATTTAAATATTACATAATTTTAAAATTTAATATTTATTTTCATCGTTCATTATCTAAATAATTATCATTAGATTATCGTTACAAAAGATCACCTCGATCTGATGGCCCTAACTTCATCGATCAGAAAAATTTGATTTCGACGACCACGAACGACGATGATAGATGGAGACCTTCGATGGATCTGAAAACATGCAACAATGATCTCGGTGATGTTTGTAGCGTACTATCAAAGTTTCACTTCAATCGGATATCGTTATCTTAGTCAATTTAGTATAGGCTAGTTTTGGCCATTAAATGATAAACGAGTGATCAAAGGACCAAATGGTGTCTGATTATGAGATAATTTTTTTTATAAATGATTTTGGCTACTACTTTAATCATTTTTTTATAGTGGTGATTATAAAATTCAACTCATGAGATGAAGAACGATCTAAAACTATACGTCTCCTGATAACCATTCTGAAACTTCACTGGTTGTTATGCTCGTGCTTTTGCAATATCCGCTTAACATGAACAGTTTATATGAAAATGATTTGAATTTTACTATTATCGCCGTATAAAATATTTAAAAATATAACAAAGATCATTTAACTAAAAAATTATCTCATAATCGGACACCGTTTAATCTTTTGATCATTTATTTCTAATTTAACGGTCGAAATTATTTCATACTAAATTGACCATGATAACGATATCCGATTGGAGTAAAATTTTGATAGCATGCTACAAACATCATCGAGATTATCGTTGCAGATTTTTGGACTCATCGGAGATCTTCATCTATCAGATTATCGCATCGTCGTTCGTGATCGTCGAAATTAAATTTTTCTGATCGATGAAGCTAGGGCCATCGGATCAAGGCGACCTTTTGCAACGATACTCTAATGATAATTATTTAGATAATGAACGGTGAAGATGGGCATTAAATTTTAAAATTATATAATATTTAGAGAAAAATGAGAAAAAAAATATTTTTCATCTATGGTAATGGTTATCAAAAATCACTGCTATAAATCTATGGCAGCGATTATAGAACCGTTATCGTAGATCTATGACAGCAGTTTTGGATAACCGCTGACGTAGATCTATGGCAGCGGTTCGATAATCGCTGTCGTAGGTTAGGTTAAAAATTCTCAAATTTTTTCTTTCCTCTTGTGCATGCTCGATCTCTCTCGCTCTCTCTCCCCATCCTCTTCATCGTCGGTGAGGCTTCTTTCCCCCCGACCGGCGTCGCCCCTCCCCCTCGACTGGTGCCGTCCCTCCTATCCCCTCCCACTTCGGCCCCCCATCCTCGGCCACCCTTTCCACCACCCGCCACCCCCACCCGCCCCCCACCCCTCCATTCGATCCTCCCTCGACCCCCAGCGAAACCCCCATCCGACCCTCCCGATCCTCCACGAAACCCCCCTCCGGCGAACCCCCCTCCACCCTCACTCATCCCCCCACAAAACCCCCTCATCCAACCCTCCCTCAGTCTCTAGCGAACCCCCATTCGACTCTCCCTCGGTCCCCTGTGAAACTTTCCTCTGGCGAACCTCCATCCACCCTCGACCCTCTCCGTCGGCGCCTCGTGAAACCCCTCCCCCACACTCTATCCTCCGGCCCCGGTGCGAAACCAAACCCCCTTTCTGGCGAGCCCCCCTCCATCCTCCTTCGACCCCGTGAAACCCCACCCCCCCACCACCATTCTGACCCTCCCCTAGTGCGAAGCCTCCTTCGGCTGTGCCCCCCTCCCCCTAGCCCCCCTCTCCGACCGCCCCTGCTCTCTCTCTTTTTCCTTTTTCTCTCTTCTTTATCTTATTATCTTGCTTTTGTTTTGCAGGTTATCTCTAGTGCCGTCGTCCTCCTTTAGCGTTATCGCCGGCGATCCTCGAAGCTTTCGGTGCGATCCGCTCTCTATAGCTGCAGGTATAATTTTTTTTAAAATTTTATAGTATTATTTGTTAATCATGTATATTTATAATAATTTATAGAATATTTATAATAAATATTATAAATATCTGTATGTCGTAGTTTTTGGACCGTACCGTGGTGGTAGCCTTGGACTAGATTTGTCAATGGATTGGGTTCGAATTGAAATCTAGATATTCAGATCCGGATCCAATTTTAATTACTGGTATCGGATCCGAACCCGAATACCCGATAGGTCTGTACTTGAGAGAGGAAGGGAGGGATCCGGCCTCGCCGCCATCATTGGGAGGGAGGGGGTCCGGCCTCGTTGGCAAGGGAGATCGAGAGAGGAAGAGTGGGAGATCGAGAGAGCAAGAGAGGAAGGGGGTCCGGCCTCGTCGGCATCACTGGGAGGGATGCGGTTCGGCCTTGCTGGCGAGGGAGATTGAGAGTGAGAGAGGGAGGGATGAGGTCCAGCCTCACCGGCGAGGAAGATCGAGAGAGGGAGGAAGATCGAGAGATAGAAAAGCTGGAAGGAAGGGGTTCGGCCTCGCCGTCATCATCGACGAGAGAGATCGAGAGGAGTGATCGAGGGGATGGCACACAGTCGAGCCGGCTCGGATACGCAGCCAAGCCGGCTTGGACCGTGATCGAGCCGGCTGGGGGAGGACCCTAGCCGGATGTCTCAGGCACGGAGCTGGCTCGGACCGTGATTGAGCCGGCTGGGGGAGGACCCTAGCCAGATGTCTCAGGCACGGAGCCGACTCGGCTTTCGAGCAAATAGAATTTGATTTGTCACGATGTTATATTGATTAATATTCATTAACGTTGCAGGTCATGATGGTATCGAAATGTCATCTAGCTTTCACCCCTACCTTTCGGCGGGTTACGCGCAATTCAGCATCTGAGCAGTCAGAGCATACTCCATCCACCTCGGCATCGGCTGCTTAGGGACCTCCACCGTCGGCATCAACTCCACCGGCGACATCTACTCCACCAGCAGTTGAGTCTCTACCGTCGCCCATATCTGAGGCAAATGCTACTACATAGGCATCTGAAGGTACGTTTTTATTATATTAGCACAACTTTATTTTTTATATAGTATTTGTACACTTATATATTTGCATAACGTATTTATATTATAGGTGCATCATCCAGCTGGATATTTCATGGTCTCACACGTATGGCACACATGTGGAACCGCCAGTATCAGGTGGTCTATTACGATGCGGAGGGGAGGTCGGTAAGAGAGACCGCACGGAAGATGCATTCCTTTTTTGGAGTGCTTGTGAGGCGGTCGAACATCATTCCCGTAGAGCCTAGAGACTGGCGTTTGATGGATGCTGCTGTTAGGGACCGGGTGTGAGAGAAGATATGGGTTAGTACGCGCATCTTAGTTATATTTATGCATTTTATATGTTTACACTATATATATTTGATTAGAATAATTTTGTAACTAATTTTTGATAAATTTGTGTAGAGGAGGTACGACTTCTCCGATCACGAGAGGGCTCGAGATGCCCGACTGAAGAAGATCGAAGATTGTACCAGGGTTACAAGGTCAAACTCCACAGAGGATGACTCGAGCACCGACGACACTCCGGAGGAGCTTGTTCCTTAGATACAGGACTGTCCTCTGAGTCAGTGGGAGAGGATGGTTAGACACTGGAGGAGCCAGGAGCTTGAGGTAAAATTTCTAACTTTTGAATTTTTCAATACACTTAAAATTTTATTTAAATATTTTTTAAATATTTATTATTTATTTAAATATTTGTTAGACTATCTTTCGTCAGAATCGGAAGAACCATGCAGCCCAGGAGTATACGCACACTCTAGGCCACGAGTCTATGGCCAGTCGTGTACATAGAGAGGTAATTAATTTTAAATCTTACTAGATAAATTAAATTCATATTTTTTATCATCTTTTTGATAAATTTATTCTTTGTTATAGCTGATGAGAGATGGAGTGATGTCCAGCCATAGTGAGATCTTCCGATCCAGCCGTACAAATAAAATGGGTAGATCGATGAACGCCACGATCGGACGTATTTTTATAAGTATTAAATATATTAGTATATATGATTAGTATTATAGCATTTTTTATAAAATTTTATTTTAATTTATAATTACAAGATCAGTTAGATGCGCTCGTGAGAGAGGGTCCGGATACCTCTGGGTCCCATGACCATCTGTCTCAGATTTTGGGGCCTGAGCACTCTGGGAGAGGATCCGATGCAAGTCCGGACACATGCCGATGAGCTACTGGTTCGAGGCGAGTGTCTCCTCACAGACTTCTGGTGTCGTCAGCTGGAAGGAGCTTGAGGAGGCATTGGCACAGGCAGATCATGCTGCGATGCGGACAGATTGGGCTAAGGAGCATGCATCTCATCTGGAGAGCATCGTGAGAGACATGATATCGACGCTCAGCGCATGTTTTGAAGTCACGGACTTTGAGAATATGTTGGCCTGCATTCCAGCTCTTGCTCCGGCTCTTGCTCCAGCCCCAGCTCCGGCTCCCAGTGACAACAACGACGACGATGATGTAGATTTAGGAGATTTTTGATGTATTTTATTTTTTTTAAAAAATATTATAATAAATTTTATTCGATAATAAAATTTTAGCATTTTAGAATAATTTTTATGTTTATTATATTTTTTTGTGTTATATCTGTATTTATCAGATAAAATATATAAAAAATAAAAAATTTATTTTTTTAATTATTCAAGATCTACGATAATGGTTTTATAATCGCTGCCATATCCATGCCAATCGCTGTCATAGGTTTCTAGTGCAAACGGTGCCAACCACTGCATTAGATCTATGGCAGCGGTTAAGAAATCGCTGCTATAGATTATCTATGGTAGCGGTTATGTAACCGCTGCCATAGTAACCTATGGCAGTGGTTACATAACCGCTGTCATAGATCGATCTATTGCAGTCGTTTATAAACCGCTGCAATAGGCTATCTATGGCAGCAGTTTTAACAATCACTGCAGCAACCGCTGCCATAGAGCTACGGCGACGATCGTAGTAGCAGCGGTTAGAAAACCACTGTCATAGCCTATGGCAGTGATTTTTTGGACTACGGCGACGATCGTAGTAGCAGCGGTTAGAAAACCACTGTCGTAGTCCTATTTTGTAGTAGTGAAATAAATAAGGTTGAGTGACTCACATTATATACGGCTCAATGACATTATAATTGAGGAGCACGTAGCGGTGCACCTTATTCCTTTTCTTAAGGCTCAAATTAGTGAGATGGTATGAAGTAGAAAATCTATCTGGCTATGGAATGGACTCAAATGTAGGCTCAATTCATTCATATTGATTTCTCATTGGCCGATTATGATGTGTCTTGAGCTTATTTAAGTATATGATAAAAAATTCATACATTCTTAATCCAAATAACTTTTTACTATGGATTCCTCCAGGTGATTTATATTTTTTGCATAAAATTTTAGCATTTGAATATTTTTCTCCATGGGATACATCTATCAGCAGAACACTAAGCCTCCAAGTGCAACTTTCCCCGCAAGGTGCACGGTGAGATGCATCATAACTATGAAAAATGATGGTGAAAATATCTTCTTCAGATTACATAATATAGTCATCGTCCTTGCCTTCATTTTTTTCACATCTTTCTTAGGTAACCTCTTCGCATAAATATCTCTGTAGAAGTTACAAAGATGAATAACAATCATTTTGATATTTGTTGGGTGAATAGCCATTGGATCAATTCTTGCTTCAACACATGATAATCATGAGTCTTCAATCCCCCAAGTTTGACATTCTTACATTCACACGCTTTAATATGTTGCTTGAGTATCCATTTGGGATCTTTACATCTTCAATACATAAAGAAATGTGGACTGTTTGAAGACATTCATAACATAGCATGTATGAGGAAGCCTCCACTATTCTTTTCCTACCGACTTTGGATGGAGTGATCTCCTAATACCCCATTCTTTCAAGTCAAATAAAAAATTTAAGTCATCCTTAGTTTTATCCTTGATGTTCAAGATTGTTGCCAATAGAAGCTCGCACACGTTCTTTTCAATATGCATTACATTTAAGCAATGGTGCAATAAGTTTATCTCCCAATACGGTAAGTCAAAAAAAAATATTTTTTTCTAATTAAAGTGTGTTATCTATCTTTGATCAACATTTTCTCTTCTTATCATTAATTAGATCATCTTTTCCAAATTCAACATTGAGACCATCCAACTCTCTTAATACCTCAGTCCTAGGCAATCGGCTAAGCATCTCACCTTCTTCAACAGTGCCATCGAAGAAGTGTACATCCCTTATTTATAGATGATTTTGATGGAGGAAACATCAATGTTCCATAAAGCTAAAGCTCCTCCAATGTGTTAATCTTTTACACCGGATATTTTTTTCATAAATCAGAAATGCTGGCTCATCTTTTATGTTCCAACCCAACATTAGAGCATAAGTTGGAAAGTCATTTATTATCCATAGAAGTACTGCGCACATAGAGAATGACTCATTCATCAAAGTATTAAATGTTGAAACATCTTGAATGCTCCATAACTATTTCAGCTTGACAATAAGAGACTGTAAATAGACATCAATGTCATTACCTACCTCCATCGATCCAGGGATGAACATTATCATGAAAACAAATAATTTTTTTATACACATCCATGGTGTGAGGTTGTAAACATGAATAAACACTGGCCATACATTATAGGCCGTATTCGTGTGCTTGAATGGGTTGAAACCATCGCATGACAAGCCCCACCTCACATTGCCTATCTCGTGTGAAGTTGGAATGTATTTCATTAAACTTCTGCCATGCCTCTTCATTAGCTGGATGTCTCAATGCATCATCTTTTGTTTGATCCTTTTTATGCCATCTTATGTCCTTCGATATTCTTGCCGACATGAATAACCTTTATAGTCTCGAAATTAAAGAAAGTGCCATATCAATTTTTGAGGTACATGGATCGATACGCCATCTTTATTCTATTTTTATCTTGATACACCGCATCTCGTGCACTCATTTTGATAGGCATCCTCCTTCCAGTAGAGCATGCAATTATTAGGACATGCATGTATTTTGATGTAAGTAAAGTCCAGTTGTTCAATAATCTTCGTTGCCTCATAAATATTCTTTGGGATTTATGAATTATTTGGAAGAATGTCCCTTAAAATCTCTAGTATACAGTTCACTCCATTATTACTAAACCCATTGGAGCATTTCGCATGGTACAATTGGATTAAGAACTCAAGCTTTGCCATTTTTTCACATCCGGGATACAACAAAATATTAGCATCCTCCATCAACTTGCAGATCATTTTCACATCTTCACTGTTTGTCATTCCACCAACCATAGGATCAAGCATGGATATAGATGCACCGTTATTGTGGCTAACAAATGAAAAAAATATTACAAACCATTTGTTCTACTCCCCCATTATGTTGATCACCTCCTTGCAATCTACTCTCATCATATTGATCCCAATAACTTTAATAATTAGATTTAAAGCTATAAATAGTGAGGTGATCATTTACATCTTGACGAGATAGCCATGGCCCATCCATACATTTTTTATAAGGATATTGGATCAGTCTATGGTCTTCAAATTTTTCTATAGCAAAATCAAGAAATTGTTGAAGTCCAACCTCATATTCTGATGAGAGTCTACTAAACTTCATTCATCCCTTATCTATTATAAAAATGGTGATACTGCAACTAAATCATGCGTGGAACTTACATTATATACTAATGCATTATAAACAAATATGTATTATAAACAAAAAATGCATTATAAATAGGAATCGAAATAAATATCATGTGTGGAACTTACATTAAATATCATTTTTAGATATGCAATAAATGCATCCTATCACCAACTAATAGGTAAAGATAGGTCCCATCCCATTCAAGAATTGTATTAATTTTATAAATTTATTATAATAATCAAACAATATGCAATAGGAATCGAAAAAAAATTTGGCAGCATTTTTTCTTAGTTCTCTTGTGTAGGGAGAACAAAAGAAAGATGCTATTCAAAATTTCATTTGGAACTCTCAATATACTGTTTGATTACTGTAATTATCTATAGAATTATTTGCAATTTTCAAAGTATCCAAATTGGACAGTCAATTGACCATTATACATAATTCTTCCATCCGTACAAAAATATATAAATATATGAATGTCGGAGATGATGTATGATCACTTGTCGTAAGGCGGTCAATTATAAACTCTAACTTACTTCTATGTAGCTAGGATAAGTCAAGATCGTATCCATCGATTACTTCAAAATGAGAGAAAGAAGGAATGCTTGTATAAAAAACTTAAGACAACCGTGCGATAGTAGCAAAATAAATCTAAGTGATAAAAGTGATGCGATAGGATAAAGACCTCAGAAATTCGAATCTACTATGTGAAACAGATTTTGGTATCCCTTGTTATGGTACAATAATGGTGTATGAGGTTTAAGTTGATCTAACTTAACTCTTCTTTTTTGAACACGAATTATACCCTTAGGTCATGACTCGTCTCTTGGAGAGATGTTATTTAACTACAGAACAGATAAGAAGAAAGGAAATTAATTATCGATCTAATTATTTGAGACAAACTATCTCTTTTGAGTATACATTGTATCCTTAGATCTCAATGTCTTTAGGAAGTATAGATTGTTCGAATAACTAAATCTAATGTAAAGCATATAAGAACGATGCACCCTTATATTAAAAAAATCAAATGATTCATAAACTGCATGTAATAGGAATACGAAAAGTATGCATAGAAAATAAATCTGTTACAAGTATCATCTCTTTTTCAAGAGTAAAAGCTTAGTTTTCCATGGATTCTGGAATTATCTTCGTCTTCTTGGCTTGGACTCCACCGGAATTCAGATCTACAACCCTTCTCAAGTTTGGAAGATGGAAAAAGAGAGGATGTGAATGGTATGAAGGAGTGGGAATATGAGTGGAAGTGTTTCAGGGTTATAGGAGGTTTTAAGGGATGGTGATAGTGGCTAGGATTTAGTGGTGTGGAGAAGTGGAAAAAGAAGAGATGGAGGATGACAGTCTTTTGAATTTTTGGAAGTAGAAGGATAGATCATGGGAGAGGCATCGGGGTGTTTAAATAGAGGAAGGATATTAGGTTTTTAAAAGGATTAAAGGTGAGGTGATTTTGTATGATATTTGATTTGAGATGGAAAAGAGAAGAAAGGGTGGAGATTTTGTAATGGGATTTTATTTGAATCTCAAAAAAAAAAAAAAATCATGGCATGTGATATTTGAATTTTAAAAAAAAATAGAGAAATGAGGTGGTAAGAAAGATAAAGAAGGTTTAAAATTTAAATTTCAAAAGACATCTCATGAGAGAAGTTTGTGCTTTGGATGAAATCAAATAAGTCAAGAGAGGAGGAGGCACTGCCTTCTTTGGAGTATAAAGCAATTAAGGAAGATAGGGGTGCTGATTTTGAGAGAAAGAGAGATGGAATATTCTTTCTTTGGTGTGTGGAGCAGATAAGGAAGGAAGGAAGGCACATGACATCAAGGAGGCTCTTTGATAATATTTGCCTTCACTCCAAGCCGCAGGATGGAGTAAGTATTTTTTCAGCCTTTGGATCGGATCCTTGAATCCATATGAGAGGAAGTTTTGGAGCCTTGATCCTTAGATCTTCTGCACTTGCTTCGGAATCGTTGATTGAAGTGACTTGGATCCCCAATATAGATGCTTGGATTGAGAGCTCTTAGATGGAGTGCATACATGATAACCCTTGGATTTTCTCCCTTCATAGCTAGCTTTCTAATTAATTGCTTGATTTACCTTGGGTTGAGCCGTCTTGGATCCTATGAACCCAATCTCCTAATTACCTATAAAATAAACCAAGAAGCATCAAATTCAACTAATAAACGTACAATGCAATAATATTTAATACTTCTTATTATAATATATCAAGTGCTTATTACACCCCCCCAACTTGAACTTTACTGGTTCTCGAGTAAAAAAAATGTTAGTATCATACACCAATGTGCTTAGTCATGAGCATTTTTAGGTAATTTCAGCGAAATTGGTGTACAGCTAGAAGCTTAGTAAAGTGTGTCCTTGGAAAATTAAGATTGCCTGCTAGAATAGTTAAGTGACGAATATAGAATTTTCTTTCTAAGTCTTTTCTTAGTCTATCCCTATTTTTATCCTTAGTTTGTCTTACTCTAAGATAGGTTCATGGTCTGTACTTTTGTCCATTCATTCTTTTTTTTCTTTTCTTTTCTTTTTTTTTTTTGAAGGAATTGTAGTTTGTGCAATGCCTTAGCCCTATTCCATTTGATCCATGTAACGAGTTTTTGGCCAATGACTCCCAAACCAATTGGTTTTAGGGTATTAGGTATAGAACACCCTTCAAGCTTACTAACTCAGGTCTATAAGATTATGGGCTAAAGCAATTGCATAGCAGAGCTTCTTTACATTGCCCACCTTTTGATGTGAACATCATTGCTTACTTAGGCAAAGGGGTCCGGTTACTCAGTGAGAGACCAATGTTTAGAATTTGCCCTCTCTTTTTTTTATTTTAATATTTTTTTTATTTTTTTTAAAGGGATTGCAGTCATCAGGACAACCCATTTATACCCATAAAAGGTAGACTCCCCTTGGACATTAATATTGGAGTGATTAGAAGAGTCTAGAAATCAATTCTTATTCTATACTTAGCCACATATTGGGTTTTCTTAATGTGCAGTCCCTTGATACTTTATAGTTTATCTAAATTATGCATCAATAGCTACTGAGATGCCTAGTTCCTCTCAATTCTAAAGCACAGAGGTCTATGGACACTTACATCTTCTCAAGTTCTAAGTTTTTATTTCCCACCCCCCAACTTAATCGACATTATCCTCAATGGAGTGGAAAGGGCAAGAGTGTAATACAAAAGAAAATAAATAGGAACTGAGCGAGAGAATACACCTGGTAATAATACGGTCCTTCTGATGCTCCATCAGGTCTGATTCTTCCCCCAACTTAGTTGATGAACCTAAGTAAGACAAAACAAAAGAATTAAGATGAGATAAAAATACTGGATTGCCTCCTAGGAGCACTAAGTTTACAGTCTTCAACCAGACTTCATCGGATCTTAGGATGGTGGATAGATTGGATCCACCAAGTCAACTGCATCGATTTGTTCTCTTTCATTAATTTCTTCCACATATGGTTTCAAATGCTGGCCATTTACCTTGAAAGTATTCCATGTTTTTATATCTTTAATTTCAATTGCTCCATGGGGGAACACTTGAGTTACAACATAGGGTCCATTCCAGCGTGATTGTAATTTTTCAGGAAAAAGGTGCAACCTCAAATTATAAAGCCAAACTTTTTGGTCGGGTTCGAATGTCTTTCTTAAGATATACTTGTCATGATATGCCTTTGTTCGATCCTTATAAATTCGTGAGTTCTCATAGGCTTCGTTGCACAGTTCATCTAGTTCGTTCAGTTGCAACCTTCTATTAGAGCCCGCGTTCTTCATATCAAAATTAAATTTTTTTATGGCCCAAAAAGTACGATGCTCTAATTCTATCGGTAGATGACATGCTTTTCCAAAGACTAACCGGTAAGGAGACATACCAATCGGGATCTTGAATGCAGTTCGATAGGCCCATAATGCATCGTCTAGATGCAAGGACCAATCTTTCCGATCTGATCTAACCATCTTCTCGAGAATTCATTTGTTTTTTATATTAGAGACTTAGACTTGGCCATTAGTTTGGGGGTGATAAGGTGTGGTAACTTAATGGATGATTTCATACTTATTCATCAGACTCTTAAAGTGCCTATTCGTGAAATGCGCACCCCCATAACTGATAATGGATCTAGGGCAATCAAAATGACTAAAGATATTGTATTGAATGAATTTGATTGCCACCTTGTGATCATTAGTTCTGGTTGCTATGACCTCCATCCATTTAGATACAAAATCAACTGCGACAAGAATGTACTCATAATCAAACGAGGAGGGAAAGGGTCCCATGAAGTTGATTCCCCAAACATCAAAAATTTTCACCACTAAAATTGGGAAGAGGGGCATCATATTTTTTCTTAAGATGCTCCTCGTTTGTTGACATCTTAAACAATGTTGACCAAATTCATAAGTATCCTTAAATAATGTTGGCCAATAAAATCCACGCTACAACACTTTTGCTGCAGTTTTCTTCCTGCTAAAGTGACCTCCATATGCAAGAGAGTGACAAAAGGTGAGAATACTCTAAAATTCAGTCTCGGGGACAACGTCGGATCACTTGATTAGAACAAATCTTGAACAACTCAGGTTCCTCCCAAAAATAATATTTAACTTGCATGAAAAATCGCTTTTGCTCTTATAGGGATCAATGAGATGGAACCTACCCAACAGCCAAATAATTTATAATATGAGCAAACCAAGGAGGTTTGTTGGAACCAACTATGAAGAGTTGTTCGTCAGAAAATCCATCCTTAATTACATCTGAATTATGTTCAACTAGGATTCTAGAGATATGATCTGCTACTACATTTTTCAAACCCTTCTTATCTCGGATTTCTAAATCAAACTCTTGCAGAAGAAGTATCCATCTAATTAGTCTGGGTTTAGTGTCCTTCTTGGATAGTAGATGTCTTAGTACAACATGATTAGAATAGACTAGGACCTTTGAGCCTAAGAGGTAGGATCTGAATTTATCTAAGACGAACACAACCATAAGTAATTCTTTCTCGATAGTAGTATAGTGCAATTGTGTATTAGAAAGAATTTTACTTACGTAATAAATTACATGGGGTTCCTTATTGATCCTTTATCCTAATACTGCTCCTACAGTATAGTCAGAAGCATCGCACATTATCTCAAAGGATAGGGACCAATCTGGGGGTCGAATGATGGGTGCAGATGATAGTGCAGTGCGCAAAGTATGAAATGCATTCAGACAATCTTCATTAAAGTCGAAAGTATTATCCTTGGTAAGGAGGTTACATAAGGATCTCGAGATTTTGCTAAAATCTTTAATAAAGCGCCTATAGAACCCAGCGTGGCCTAAGAAAGACCGTACTTGATGGACCAAGGTCGGAGGTGGTAGTTTTGAGATGGTTTCTACTTTAGCTTTATCTACCTCGATTTCTTTATCGGATACAATGTGTTCAAGTACGATTTCTTTACGAACCATGGAATGGCTCTTTTCCCAACTTAACACCAAATTCGTCTTTGTACAACGTTTAAGAACCTTTGAAAGATTTTGGAGACATTCATTAAATATGGCCCCAAACACCGAAAAGTCGTCCATGAATACTTTCAGAAATTTATCAACCATGTCTGAAAAAATTAATAAGATGCATCGTTGAAACGTGGCTGGTGCATTGCACAGCTCAAAAGGCATTCGACGAAAGCCAAAAGTACCGTAAGGGCAGGTAAAGGTGGTTTTCTCTTGGTCCTCTAGAAAAATAAGTACCTGATTGTATCCTGAATATCCATCCAGGAAGCAGAAGTAACTCTGACCTGCTAACCATTCTAGGATTTGATCAATGAAGGGCAATGAAAAGTGATCTTTTCTAGTCACGGTATTGAGTCATCTATAGTCCACACGTACTCGCCAACCAGTTGTTGTATGAGTAGGTAACAGCTCATCTTTTTCATTTTCCACCACAGTGATACCAGACTTCTTCGGTACCACTTGGGTCGGGCTAACCCATTTGCTATCTGATATCGGATAGATAATGCCTGCATCTAACCATTTCACTACTTTCTTCTTGACTACCTCCCACTTTTTCGGATTCAATCTTCTTTGCATGTCTCTATAGGGTTTGGCGTCTGCCTCGCAATAAATGTGATGCATGTAAATGGAGGGGTCGATGCCTTTCAAGTCAGCAATTGTCCACCTAATAGCTTCTTTGTTCTCTTTTAGCACACCTACGAGTTGGGCTTCCTAGTCGTGGGTCAGGCCTGATGCACTAATCATCGGGAGGGTGTCATTGGGTCCTAAGAACAAATACTTCAGCATGGTCGGAAGTGGCTTTAATTCTAGCGTAGGTGGAGCTTCTAAGGATGGGGCTACTGGTGTACTGAAGGGGGTGGATAATCGTTCATACTTGATGGTCCATGGAGGAGTAGTTTTTGAGTTGGATGGTTTTAATAGAGCATTGACTTCATATATCCATTATGATCGCAGTTTTCGACATCGGAATGGGCTAAAGAATTTTGCAACGGGTCCTGAGAAAGCATGGTGGGAGTGACTTCTTCAACTAGTTCCTCGAGCATATTCACCTCACTAAAGTCATTAATCAAGGATCCCATGGCGGCATTGAACACATTTATCCTTAGCTTTTTATTTTCGAATGACACATCCATGACCCCTGTTCTACAGTTAATGCAAGCATTAGCTGTAGCAAAAAAAGGATCGACCTAGGATGATGGAAATTTGGTTAGGGTTACTTTCTGATTCCATATCCAAAATGAGAAAGTCTACAGAAAAATAGAACTCATCCATCTTAACTAGCACATCCTCTATCATTCCACGTGGAACTTTGATGGATCTGTCAGCTAATTATAAGGTTACTGATGTAGATTTCAGTTCTCCAAATTCAAAAAGTTGATATACTAAGCTTGGTTGGAGATTAACACTCGCTCCAATAAGGCTTTCTTAATGGTTAGACCCCTTATAACACAGAAAATGATAGGAGCGCCTAGGTCCTTGAGTTTGGATGGGGTTGCATGCTGGAAGATCGAGCTGGCTTGCTCAGTTAGGTGGACTTGTTTTGGGATATGTGCTCTAGATTTACACTTTTGGGTGCATAAATCTTTCAGAAACTTAGCATAGGTTGGGTCCTGTTTGATGGCATCCAATAATGTTTATATGGATTTGTTTAAACAACTCAAGCATTTCATTCATCTTAACTTTCTTTTTATCCATAGGTAGAGGGTTTTCCAGAGCACTCGAGAATGAAACCTTAGGTACAGGTGCTCGGTTAATAGGTTCTTCCCTCTCTTCAGATTTCTTCTTTTCTGATGTGGTTGGCATTGGTTGTTTTGATTGTTGGGTTACTTCAAGTTGATTTAAGATTTTTCCACTTCTAAGGATTATAATTGATTTGGCATGTTTGGAAAAAGTTTCGGAACTAGTGGAGTTTTCAGCCATGTATTGCTCTTTTGGATTACTAATGGGCTGACTAGGTAATTTGCCTTCCTTCCTCCTACTAAAAGCTGTCGCTGCTGACCTATCTGAGTCTCTAGTTTTGCTATTGATTGCATATGGAAATGGAGTTGAGTGTTCATTTCTAGTCCTTTAAGTGCTTGCAATACTTTTTCTTCGAAAGCTGAACTATGGGTACTCGAGGTGGATTGGAAAGGATTCTGGTATTGTGGTTGGGATGGATACCTATAAGTTACATCCGGATAACCTGATCTTTGTTGCACCGGAGGAACCATTGGTTGTGATTTCCACGAAAAATTTGGATGGTTTCTCCATCCTAGGTTGTACGTACTAGAATAGGGGTTGTTTCCTGGTTTATGAGTAGTTTGGGCTTGATGAACTTGCTCTTGTACATATTCAGAAAATTGGTAAGCGACTGGACAATCACCTATAGAGTGGGTAGGACTCGAACAGATCAAACAAGCATCTTATACTTGTGTGGGTAGAGAAGAGGTGGTGTAACCGACTTGCAGTAGTCGATCAAGTTTCTAAGAGATTATTTCATCCATTTTGCTGTGGATGTCTATCGATTGACCCACTTCATACAACCCATCTTTTTTGGGTTTTGACGTGGAAGCTTTTCTAGTCATATAATGCAATGAATTCTCACTTAGGATTTCAAAAAGGCTATCAGGCCTTTTACTCACTTTTAAGCATGAACATCCCACCATAAGATGAGTCAACCATTTGTCTATTTTTTTCGTCAAACCATCACAAAAGCACTGGACAAGTTGCCATTTGGAAATGACGTGGTGAGGACATTTTTGAATGAGGTCTTTGAGCCTCTCCCAGGTCTCATGGAACATCTCCTGCTCCATTTGGAAAAAATTGATTATGGATTTTCTAATCTGATTAGTTTTTCTATAGAAAAATATTTCTTAAGGAATTCTCGTTGAAGCTGGTCCCAGGTCGAAATGATGGTCGAGTCTAAGGAGTTTAGTCAATACTTGGCTTTATCCTTAAAAGAGAATGGGAATAGCTTTAACCTAAGGGCATCATCCAAAAAATTTTAAATTTTGATAGTTAAATAAATCTCAAGAAATTCATCCAAATGCTTGTATGGGTCCTCGTTACTAAGTTTGTAGTAAGATTGAAGCATTTGGATCACACTGTACTTAATCTCATAGTGCGATGCCTCTACAGGTGGGACTTGGATGCAAGAAGAATAGGTGTAAGATGAAAGAGTAAAGTACTCCCTCAATTGTCGTGGTGGTTCATCATTCCTAGGATCCATATTCTTAGCTCGAATGGTCTTAAGGGTCTTTTCAATCCCTAGATCTAAGGGTTTTAAGTCGATTTATAGAGATCGATGCCCTAACTTGTATTAAAAGATGTTCACTTTGATCTCTTTTCTTTTTTTTTATTTTTATTTTTGAGGAAGGAGAAGAGAAGAAGAGGAGAAGAGAAGGAGAAAGAGTTTAAAGAAGATTGTCCTATAAGAGTCCTAAACCTATAGACGATAGAAGAGAAGGTTATTTTTTTAAAATTATTTTTATTGTTTTCTTTAAACAAGTAATGCAATCAAATCTATCCTAGGGTTATCCTAACTCTAGACAGCTCCTAATTGATCCAAGCTAGCCTTCACGCCCTCCAAGTCAGAGCTTGACCAACCAACTAGCCAGATAAGTATAAGATCGGTGGGAGTCCCTCCATTGCTTTTCTTAGATACCAATTAAATTGATCAGATCAGCGAACGAAACCAATTATAAACCATCTTCCTTCAGGCCCAGTCGTCATGCAAACCACTTGCCTAGACACCAGCTAGCTGATCAAGTCTAACCCGGTCCAACTCTTAGGGTCACCTATCCTATTGAGCTCGAATTCCTTAGGGTCAACGTCTAATTATTTTTAAATTAAAGATTTAGGTCAATGCAATATGAAGGATAGTGATTTTTTGGGCTGAGGGATAATCAAATTCCCACCTTATCTTGTTTAATTGGATTAAGTGCCCTTAATGTATTTTATGGAAGATGCAATGCAATTAGAAAAAATGTCCAATATAAGTAAAAATCTTTTAAGATTTAATTAGTTTTTCTATTTTAGTTAAGTGTTATGTGATATTTTATTTTCTTTTTATGTTATGTTATCTTTAAGCAAGAAGGAATAAGAGGTAGGTTTTAATTAAGTTAATTAGATTTGAGAAGATTTAGAGAATCTAACTAAATGGAAAGTAAATTATACTAAGATTAAAAGGCAATTTGATAATCTTCAAATAAAGCAAGAAATCAAATATACTTTTAAAGCAATAAATTATTCTAACTATGAAAAGCAGTAAATTATTCTATCGATTAGAAAGCAGGAAATTTTTCTATGTATGCAAATAAGGTAATCTAGCTAGAAAGCAGTAAATCTACTATATATGAAAATTAATATAAGATAAAAATTTTAAAAAGAGTAAATAGAAAGTAATTAAGCAATTAAAGTAAAGCAGTCAATTTTTTTAATTTTTTTTTAATTTTTTTTAGAGAATCTATTAAAAGGAAGTAAATTATTCTAGAAATAAAATGCAAGTCTAAAATATGTAGGAAGTCAAAGGCAGAAAAATATTTTACTAGAAAGACAGGAAAGTAATCCAAAGCAAGAAATAAAAGTCTAGAAAGCAATATAGTAATTTTTTTTAAAATATATTTTATAGATTTTTTTTTCAAAATAATCATATCAAGATCTCCGGCAACGGCACCAAAATTTGATCGCTTGTCGTAAGACGGTTAATTATAAACTCTAACTCACTTCTATGTGGCTAGGGTGAGTCGAGATCGTATCCATAGGGATCTTAGATCGATTATTTCAAAACGAGAGAGAAGGAATGCTTTTGTATAAAAAATTTAAGATAACTATGTGATAGTAGCAAAATAAATCTAAGCTAAGTGATAAAAGTGATGTGATAGGATAAAGACCTCAAAAATTTGAATCTACTGTGTGAAACAGATTTTGGTATCCCTTGTTATAGTGCAATGGTGGTGTGTGAGGTTTAAGTTAATCTAACTTAACTCTTCTTTCTTGAATACGAATTGTACCCTTAGGTCACAACTCGTCTCTGGAGAGATATATTATTCAACTACAGAACACACAAGAAGAAAGGAATTTGATTATCGATCTAATTATTTGAGATAACCTATCTCTTTTGAGTACACATTGTATCCTTAGATCACAATGTGTCTTTAGGAAGTATAGATTGTTCGAATAACTAAATCTAATGTAAAGCATATAAGAACGATGCACCCTTATATTAAAAAAATTAAATGATTCATAACTGCATGTAACAGGAATATAAAAAGTATGTATAAAAAATAAATATGTTACAACTATCATCTCTTTTCCGAGAGTAAGGGCTTAGTTCTCCATGGATTCTGGAATCATCTTCGTCTTTTTGGCTTAGACTCCATCGAAATTCAGATCTACAACCCTTCTCAAGTTTGGAAGATGAAAAAAGAGAGGATGTGAATGGTATGAAGGAGAGGAGATATGAGTGGAAGTGTTTCAGGGTTATAGAAGGTTTTAAGGGATGGTGATAGTGGCTAGGATTTAGTGGTGTGGAGAAGTAGAAAAAGAAGAGATGGAGGATGACAGTCTTTTGAATTTTTGAAAATGGAAGGATAGATAGATCATGGGAGAGGCATCAGAGTGTTTAAATAGAGGAAGGGTATTAGGTTTTTAAAAGGATTAAAGGTGAGACGATTTTGTATGATATTTGATTTGAGATGGGAAAGAAAAGAAAGGATGGAGATTTTGTAATGGAATTTTATTTGAATCTAAAAAAAAGAAATAAAATCATGGCATGTGATATTTGAATTTTAAAGAAAAATAGAGAAATGAGGTGGTAAGAAAGATAAAGAAGGTTCGAAATTTAAATTTCAAAAGGCATCTCATGAGAGCAATTTGTGCTTTGGATGAAATCAAATAAGTCAAAAGAGGAGGCGTTGCCTTCTTTGGGGTATAAAGCAATTAAGGAAGATAGGGGTGTTAATTTTGAGAGAAAGAGAGATGTGATATTCCTTCTTTGGTGTGTGGAGCAGATAAGGAAGGAAGGCATATGACATCAAGAAGACTCTTTGATAATATTTGCCTTCACTCCAAGCCACAGGATGGAGTAAGTATTTTTTTCGGCCTTTAAATCGGATCCTTGAATCCATGTGAGAGGAAGTTTTGGAGCCTTGATCCTTGGATCTTTTGCACTTGCTTCGGAATCGTTGATTGGAGTGATTTGGATCCCCAATATAGATGCTTGGATTGAGAGCTCTTGGATGGAGTGCACACATGATAGCCCTTGGATTTTCTTCCTTCATGGCTAGCTTTCTAATTAATTGCTTGATTTACCTTGGGTTGAGCCGTCTTGGATCCTATGAATCCAATCTCCTAATTACCTATAAAATAAACCAAGAAGCATCAAATTCAACTAATAAATGTACAATGCAATAATATTTAATACTTTTTATTATAATATATCAAGTGCTTATCAATGTACACTAATCAATTGATGGATCTATCATTATACAATGTAATAAACAAAAGCAACAAGATATAAACATGAATTATCGACTACCGGTACAGCCCAAAATCTGCCAATGGGGGTTTTCTTATCGGTCGGCATGGCCCAAGGCCGTCCATGGTTGCCGATATGGTACGGTCCAAGACCACCGGCATAGCTCAAACCAACCGACGGGGGTTCTCTTAGCGACCGACGTGGTCCACGGCCGCGGACATGGCATAAAACCCGTTGGCAGGGATAAGGGTTCTCTTAGTGGCCGACACGACTCACAACCACCGGCATGGTCCAGAACCCATCGGCGGGAGTTTTCTTATCGATCGGCATGGTTTAGGACTGTTCACGACCATCGACACGGCACGGTTCAGAATCAATCAACAAGAGTTCTCTTACCCACCGGCACGACCTACATCTAGTGGATAATTATAATATTTATAATATTTATTATAAGTATTATTATAAATAATATAAATGATAACTAATAAATATTACTATAAAATTTTAAAAAAAATTATACCTACGGCTATGGAGTGGGGGTCGCATAGAGTTTCGAGGGTCGCCAGCGACGACACTAGAGGTAGCCTAAAAGAGAGACAAAGATAGTGAGATGCAGAGGGAGACAGAGAGAGAAGAGAGAAAAAAAAGAGAGAAGAGAGAGAAAGAGGGAAGAGAGAGATAGAGAAAGAGAATGAGAGAGAGAGTAGGGAGGGGTCGGGTTGGGCTGAGGGAAGATAGGAGAAAGAGAGGGGAGGCAAGGCCAACAGTTAGGTCGATCGAGAAAGAAGGGGGAGGCGGGGGAGGTGGAGCCGGCAGTTGGACCGACCAGGAAAGGTGGGAGAGGTGGCAGGTTCGATCAGGGAGCAAGGAGGAGGCTGGGGAGGAGGCGGGCGAGGTGGTGGGATTGGCTAAAGAAGAGGAAGGTAGGGCCAGTGGCGGGGTCGGTTGAGGAAGGAGGCGGCGCTGGCTGGGAAAGAAAGAGGAGGCGGGATAGGAGGCACCGGCTGGGGAAGGAAAGGGAGGAGGGACCTCACCGATGGCGAAAAGGAGGGAGAGAGAGAGAGATCGATCGAAAAAGGAAAAAATGAAAATGAGGCATGGATTGAAAAAAATAATTTAACTTATAGTAGTAGTTTTCGAACCATTGCCATAGGTCTATGGTAGCGGTTACTAAAAATCGCTGCCATAGGTCTATGACAGTGGTTAGAAAATCGTTGCCATAGGTTAATAATTAATTTTCTATTTTTTTAAAATATTATATAATTCTAAAATTTAATGTCCATCTTTATCATTCATTATCTAAATAATTATCATTAGAGTGTCATCACATAAGACCGTCTCGATCCGATAGCCTTAGCTTCATCGATCAGTAAAATTTGATTTAGACGATCATGAATGATGGCACGATGATCTGATAGATGGAGATCACCGATGGATCCAAAAACTTGCAACATGATCTCTGTGCTGTTTGTAGCATACTATCAAAGTTTCACTTCAATCGGATATCATTATCATAGTCAATTTAGTATGGAATGATTTCGGTCGTTAAATGAGAAATAAGTAATCAAAGGACTAAATGGCATTTGATTATGAGATAATTTTTTAGATAAATGATCTTGGCTACTATTTTAATCATTTTTATAGTGGTAATTATAAAATTCAAATTATGGGTCTAAGAATGATCCAAAATTATACGTCGCTCGATAACTATTCTTAAACTCCTTTAGTAATTATGCTTGTGCTTTTGCAAGATATGCTTAACATGAATAATTCATACAAAAATAATTTAAATTTTATTATCATCACTGTATAAAATAATTAAAATTATAGCAAAGATCATTTAACTAAAAAATTATCTCATAATCGGATGTCGTTTGATCTTTTGATCACTTATTTCTCATTTAATGGCCAAAATTATCTCGTACTAAATTGACCATGATAACGATATCTGATTGAAGTGAAATTTTGATAGTGTATTACAATCATCATCGAGATCATCGTTATAGATTTTTGGATCCATCGATAGTCTTCATCTATCAAATCATCGTACCATCGTTCATGATTGACGAAATCAAATTTTATTGATTGATGAAACTAGAGCTATCAGATCAAGGCAGTCTTTTGTGATGATACTCTAATGATAATTATTTAGATAATGAATGATGAAGATGAATATTAAATTTTAAAATTATGTAATATTTAAAAAAATATAAAAAAAGATATAGCAGTGCTTACACATAACTGGTATCATAGGTCAGATCTATGGCAGCGGTTATATCTAACCGCTACTATAGATTATTTATAGCAGCGGTTATACATAACTACGGTCATAGATCGAGACCTATAGTAGTGGTTATGCCTAACCGTTGCCATAGGTCTGACCTATGGCAGCGATTATATGTTGATTAACCGCTACTATATATGGAACCTATTACAGCGGTTAGGCAAAATCATTGCTATAAGTCTGACCTATGGCAGCGGTTAGGCATAATGGCTGCTATAGACAACCTATGGTAGTGGTTATATGTAACCACTACCATAGAGCCTGTGGTAGTAGTTTTCAGACCACTGCAATAGCAAGCGCTGCCATAGCCCCATTCTATAGTATGCATAATATAAATTTTTCATATTTTTTTGAATATGATATAATTTTAGAATTTAAATTTCATCTTCACCATTTATTATCTAAATAATAATCATTGGAATATCATTACAAAAGACCACCTCGATCCGATAGCCCTAACTATGTCGATCGATAAAATTTGATTTCGACGGTCATAAATGACCGCATGATAATCTAATAGATAAAGATCACTGATTAATCTAAAAACTTATAACGATGATCTTGGTGACATTTATAGCATACTATCAAAATTTTACTTTAATCAGATATTGTTATCATTGTCAATCTAGCACGTAATGATTTTGGCTATTAAATAAAAAATAATGATCAAAAGTTCAAACAATGCTTGATTATAAGATGATTTTTTATATAAATGATCTTTGATACTACTTTGATTATTTGTATGATGGTGATCGTAAAATTCAAACCATGCATATATGAACAATCCAAACTATATATCTTCTGATACTCGTTCTTAAAGGTCTTTTGTAATTATGCTTGTACTTTTATAAGATATGTTTAACGTGGATCATTAATATAGATATGATTTAAATTTTATGATCACTATCATATAAATAATTAAAGTAGTAGCAAAGATCAATTATCTAAAAAATTATTTATTAATCGAACACCATTGATCTTTTGATCATTTATTTTTTATTTAACGATCAAAATCATCCAGTGCTAAATTGACTATGATAATGATGTCTGATTAAAATAAAATTTTGATAGTGTGCTACAAATATCACCAAGATCATCATTGCAAGTTTTCGAATCAATCGGTGGTCTTTATCTATCAGATTATCACATAGTTGCTCATGATTGTCAAAATCAAATTTTATCGATCGACATAGCTAGGACTATTGGATCGACATAGCCAAGACTATCGGATTGAGACGGTCTTTTGTGATAATACTCTAATGATAATTATCTAGATAATGAATGGTGAAGATGCGTGTTGTCCAGTTATGCAACCCAAGAGGAAGGGTGAATTGAGTTTTTTAAAATTTTAAAACTAATTTAGAGTTACCAAGATTATATGATGATATGCAAGTTGTATGAGATGGACGATTAAAGTAAGATAAAAAAATAAATAGTAAGAGAGCAATATTTAACAAAATAAAGATGGAGAGAGAGCAAGCATATCATAAATAAGTAAGATTTATAGTGGTTCGGTGCTAACCTTGCACCTACATCCACTCCCCAAGCTCCTACTTGAAAATTTAAATCCACTAAACGTATTCAATCTGAATACACCATTGGAAATCTCTAATTCTAGCTATCCTAAGCTTGAATACTTATTTTTCGAGTACAAGCCAATGCTACATAATCTGATTCTAGGTTCAAGGAGACCTCAAGTTTTGGAGCTCCTAAAACTTAAACCTATCCAATAAAAATAGAGTATAAGAGTTAACGACAAGAAATATAACTCAAGCCCCTTAAATGAGCAAATGAAAACTTTAAGAACACTTTACACAACAATGTGGAGGCTTTTTTGATTTTTCTCAAGATTGTTGAAGACTTGAATGAGCATTTGAGGGGTTGATGAGCTTGAAATGAAAGCTTCATTGCTTGGAGAGGGCTTTTTGCTTAAGATTGAAATGAATACTTGAATCTCTTATTTTCTTTTCTCTTTTTTTGAGTCTTTTTATCTTCAATAAGTGTTAGGAGATAGGTTTAGAGCTGTTGGAGGGCTTTAAATGTGCATTAAATGTGGCCAAAATGGATTGAAAAATAGCCATTATGGAGTTTTTCCATCACAGGGGTCGACCTCTATGATAGAAAATAGAAAAATCCTATATTCTATATTTTTGGCCTTCGAAACAGTAAAGATCAATCCTAGGATCGACCTTTGGCATAGGGGTCGACCTCAGGGCCATCCTCTTTAGTGTGCCAGCCAAAGAATGGTATGCCAATCAGCCCCTTTTGACCAGGGTTAATCTAGGTGTCAATCCTTTTCTTCAAAACTGATTTTCTTTCAAAATATACATCCAAAAATTATGGAACTGCCTTCAAAAGATTAGAAATCTTCTATACTTGTTCTTGAGGCTTTCGAATCAAAACTTAGTAAAATTATAATTTTGTCCTTGAAATACAATAAATCTTTTTTCAAGCCAAAATCATTAGTAATCCCTTCAAATATTTTGTAATCATCAAAATCAATTCTTGAAGCAATAATGCGGTTCAAATTTTAAATTTATACCATATTCAAAAAAATATGAAAAAAATCTATATTATCCAAATATAGCATGGTTGCATAAATCGCTGTTATAAACCACTGCCATAGATCAAATGATAATGGTCTATAGCTGCGGTTGTATATAACCATTGTAATAGACCTATGGCAGTGGTTTCAAAAACCATTGCCATAGGTTTGGCTAAATTTGGCATGCACCGAGTTTTCATCTTTCCTCTCGTTCACTCACTCTCTCTCTATCCTCTTTACCCAAGCCCTAGGTACTCTCCCCATTGCCGACCCGCCCCTCCGCCAGCTTGCCCCGTCATTAGCTGCCTTCCTCTAGATAGCCCCCTGCCCCTCTCTCTCTCTTTCTCTCTTTCTCTCTCCGAGCAAGAACCCGAGTGTTGCCCAAGGATGGCTACCCAAGAGGGGGGTGAATTAGGTTCTTTTAAAATTTTTGGCCGAATTATACTCTAAAATAAATATGTGCTTCTAATTAAGAGAAACTTGAATGCTTATAGTGAATGAGCAATGTGTAGTAGCAGAATTAAAAGCAACTAAATAATGTAAATATGTAAAGCAAATAAAGAAAGTAAGGAAAGCAAAACCACAAAACAAACATGCAAAAATTTTAGTGGTTCAGTGCAACCCCGCACCTACGTTCACTCCCTAAGCTATCTTAAAAATTTTACTATAATTCCTAGATTATAGTGCATTTATTTTGATCCAAGATTACAAACAAATCCAGTTGGTTTTGTCGGGCTCAGCAACAATAATCCTATACTGATAGTTTTTTCGGATTCACTATCAATCCAGTTGATTTTATGGGCTCACCAACCAAAACCCATACAATCCAATTTCAGGTTTTGATGGGTCTAAACCCCAAGTTTCTTTTCCTCAAAGAAACTTGTAAAGAAATAAAAATACAAGTATAAAATTTAGCATAAAAATAAAAAGAAAAATAACTCTTTTTGAAGTTTGATGGAGAGGCTGAAAGATGGCTCTTGAAGCTTTATATTCTTTTCTTTGAAGACTAAGAGAAAACTTGAATGAATGAGGATGATCACACTTGGAAGCTCTCTGAATTTGATACACAAGATCCTCTCTTTTCTCTTTTTTTCTTTAGATATTCAATAAACCTCATAATTTTAATAATTTCTACTTTCAATCCACTTAATCTTCTCAAATGTTTCTCTAGCCTTTTATACTCTTTGTGATGATTGAAGGATCAGTTCTAGTTGTTGGAAGCCTTGAAATAGCCATTGAAGAGGAAAAATGGCCGTTAAAAAAAGTTGCAGAAAATTAGCCGTTATGATCACTGAGTCGGCTCAGTTTTTGACTGGATCGACTTAGTCTTTACTGGGTCGACTTAGTTTATAATTGGATCAGCTCAGTTATCTGAATCTTGAAAAACTAGCTTTCTATACTTTCTATCTTTTGCTTCCACTGAGACTAAGTCGACTCAGTCTCAGATTGGATCGGTCCAGATTGCGTGCCATGCATGCCGAACAGTCCATTTCGAAAGGGGATGATTTAGGGGTCGTCCCTTGAGTTGATTCTTTTACTAAAACTTAATTTTCTTTCAATTTATGCATTTAAAAATCATGGGACTGCCTCCAAAAGATCAGAAATCTTCTAAGCTTGTTCTTGAGACTTTCGACATAGATTTTCTCCAACTTTATAAAATTATGATTTTGCCTTTTGTCACTTTTTCTTAATCTCCAACTGGATAAAATTATAATTTTAACTTGAATACCTGAAAAAGATCTACATTCATTCTTAAAATATATAATTAAATATTTAAATACTCAAAGTTTGACGATCATCAAAATCAATCATGAGGTCAACAATCTTCCTCTTTTTGATGATGGCAAAACTTTAAGTATATGCATAAAAATAAAATTTAATGTGTTTCGATAAATTGATTAGTATAAATTATGAAGTAATAATGTACACATATAAATGCATACTTCATGAAAAACTTTCACAAATATTATATACTCATATTAAGATTATTTTTTAGTTCAACTTTGAGCATCAATGTATAAACATAAAAAACTTTAAGCATCAATTCTTCAAGTATATACTCAACATACTTCTTTTCCTTTTTGACAACATCAAAAAGCTCATGAAAAGAAATAAGAAAAATCATTAAAATCAACATCAGAAAATTAAATTGAGAGATGTATCTAGTTTATAAAGTCAAATCGAAGAAATCATCTCACCTTTTTTTTTAAAAAAAAGAACTTAGCTTGAATTCAAATGATAAAGGCTCTCCCTCTTTTTGAATAGATATGACTTTTTTAATCTGATTTTCAGATATGTACTTTTAAGCTTTAAGAAGAATAGAATTTTTTAAAAAATTTAATCATGAAATCAAACATAATACGTACTTCAGTATTCAATAATTTTTTTAAAAAAAATTTAGTCAATTAAATTTTGAAAACGTATGTATTGGATATGTATCAAGCAAAGTAATATAAATAATATCAAAGTAAAAGATAGTCACATTTTCAAATTTATTGCTTTGAGTAAAAATTATTTTAAAATAAGTAATTCATAAGAATTTTGCAAAGTACATTAGAAGTTTAGAATTAAATTTGAATTCTCAAATGAGTTTCAAAATTGAGTTTAAAAATTTATTTCTTGGAGTAAAAATATGTTTTCAAATTTAATTTAACTCTGACTAATTTTTCAAAAACAAGATAGAGCAATTAAATTATTTAAATTAAATTAGATAATTACATGAAAGTTTCTTTTATGAAGATCATAAAATAATTTATTGAAAATTTAAAATCCAAATTTAGTTGTCTTAATGCAAGTTAATCAAAATTTTAATCAAGTCAAGATAAAAAAGCATTTCTCTCTTTATTTTGAAGGTACCAAGAATTTATTTTTCTTTTAATATTTTAATAATATTATCTCTTTCTATTTTTCATAATTATAGCTAGATTATTTTACTTTTCAACTTTTCTCCCTCTTTTTCTTTTAAATCAAGCACATTTAACATGAATTTAAATATTAAATTTAGATTTTCTAAATTTGAAAGATATTTTTAATTTTAAATTTTTTTTCAATTAAATGATCATTTTTTCTTTAATATATTCTTCCTTACTTTTACAAATAAAATTATTTTAAAATTAAATAAAATTTAAAGATATAAGCATCAATTGAGTGAACTAAGCATTAATGAATCCAAATATCAATCAAACAAAGCATTCACTCAAAAAGACACTAAATTTTCAAAAATTTAATTTTTATTAAATTCAAAGAATGTTTATAAAATAATGTATACAATAAGAACAAACATTGAGAGGATAAAAAAAGTATGACACAAACATCCATCAAAAAAAAAATTTATTTAAATTTAGATCTTCCTTATCATAAGTAATATCACTCAATTAAATTTAGAAAATATATGAAATTCTTTGAATTTTATCTTAAATGATATCACATCAAAAGTATATCAATATAAAATAGCTTTGAGATATTATATTTAATTCTTTTGTCATAAAATAATATAATAAAATACAAGGCAAAAAAAGATACCAATGATACCAAGAGTGAAAATTTTCTTAGGAAGAAACTTCTTGATATCAATTAAACTAAAATTTAGATCAAATCATGATTTTCTTAACAGTTCAATATCATTTAAAGATTAATTTGCAAGTTTAGCTTGATACCAACGAATTTAGTTTTAAATTGATCAAGATAAATTGATTTAGATAGATCAATTTGAATTGATATTAGCAAATCAGTCAAAGTACATCATAAAATAATTTTAAGTTATTCTTCAAAAAAATCATTCCTTCCTTTTCTTAAGAAATTTCAAGCAATTTGGTTTAGAAAAGATATGTACTTTTGAGTTTGTCTCAAATGATATTAAATCAAGAATATAGCAATACAAAATCAGATTTGAAACAAGGATATTATTCTTTTTTTTTTAAAAGATAAATCGATCAAATGCATGGCAAATAGTAGGCTGTTTGATACTAATTACTTAAAACTAAAATCCTCTTTAAACATCTAGCTTTAAAGATAAATAATAACTTTTTTGAAATATTTTACTTGATATCAACTTTAAAAGATTCGAGAAGAGCATTTTTTAAATTCAATTTTCAAAATCATTCAATCGGAATAAGGTATGAATGTTCATTAATAAATTCTTTTTTTAAAAAAAAATCAATCAAATCAATAATCAAGAAAGATATTCAAATCAATCTGTAGGATCAAAAATCAATCAATTTGGGTTATGATAATCAAAGAGATTAAGTATAATCAAATCAAGGAGGATCTAGATAATAGTTTTATAGGATTTAATTCATTTAGGAAGTTTTAAAATTCTTAGGGGTTAACCTAAGATGCAATGCATATCAATATATCAAGCACTTGATTTTGATAATTGAATGTCTTATCTTCAAGTACTTGTTCCATGCAAAATTTTAGAAGAATTTTGATAATTTAGCATCTTGTAGGAAATGCCAAAAATTAGTCTCTTATGGATTTAGCATTTAAAACATTCATGCCCAATTAAGCATCTTTTAATTTAAATTTATCAATTATAAAATTAATATGAGGAGGCTTAAAATATCATGTTGAATTTTTAAGATAAAAATATTTCATTCATCACATGATATATAGAGGAGAGCATATTAATTAAAAAATTAAAATATTTAATAAATTAAACTTTCTATTCATAGAGTATGATCATTTTAAGCAATGATAAATCATCAAAATCAATCAAACATTCTAATCTTATCGAAACATGTGAAGTATTTCAAGCAAGTAAATATGATATGAGACCACATAGATAGATTATTAAAATTAATAGAATCAATCAAACAAACATTGATGGCATGACGTGAGAAAAGTTTAGATTTTATTCGATAGCATCATCCATCCATTTTCATTTTCAAGACATCCATCAAAAGAATTTTCCTCATTTAGTTTCATTGGATTCTTGGTATACCTGCAAAATTACTTCATAATTTTTGTACCCAAGCTTTCTTGGGTCCATTGAGGTTAGAGCTTATAGTTTCTTTTGAAACCCATATTTGATTAATTAAGATATGACCAATTCGTTTAGCATTACATTCAGAAATTTTATGGTCAATTTTATTGCATTTAAAGCAAACTGTAGAATGATTTTCAGAATAAGCTTTGCTAAACATATTTTTGATAAATTTCTATTTTCTCAAAGAATTATAATCAATTCCTGCTTTATCAAAAATGGCCTTTTGATTATTTAAAATTGCTTGAAGCTTTTGAGATCCAATTGTAAATTTTTCAAACATCGGCTTCAAGTTTTCAATCTCTTTTCTTAGATTAGTATTTTCTTCCAAAAGAGATTTCTTTTCTTTCAATAAGTTTTTTTTTTCTTCAATATAAAATTTTGATCTTTCTAATTCTATTTTCAACTTAATATTTTCTTCAACTAAAGATTTTTTAGATTTAAGAAGTGCTTCCTTTTCTTTAGCCAAAGCATTATTTTCTTTCAAAATATCTTCCTTTTCTAATAAGACCTTACTCTTTTCATTAGCTAAGAGAAGATTTGACTTTTTGAATTCTTTATTTTTCAGTCTTAATTTTTTAAATTCATCCATTAATTCATTAAAGATTTCATATAATTCATCAAATATAAATTGAAAAGAATTTTCAGAATTTATCTCATCTTCATTGGTCATGAGATAAAGATTTATAGCATTTTCTTCCCCTTTATTTTTTTTTTCTTGCTTTGCTCCCCGTTAATTGATGCTTTCTTCTTTTGTTTTTTCTTCCTTTTCTTCTTTTCATCCTCATGAGACATGAGGCATAGGTTGGGGTGAGCTTCTTTTTCTTCTTGAAAGCTTGATTCTTCTATTTGATTTGCTCCCTCATAAATTCTTTTCAATTTCTTTCATACATGTTTTGGTGAAATACATGAAGAAATTACATTAAATACATTTAACTCTAAGAAGCAATAAAGTATATTCATAGCCTTAGCATTAAGTTGGGCCATTTCTTTATCTTGCTTTTTCAATGCTTTGGAGGTGTATGAGCCATCGATTATAATCTTCTATAGGTTATAATCATGTCCTTGTATGAAGATGCGCATGCATGCTTTCCAATAACTATAATGAGCCATTAAAAAGTGGAGGTCTATCTATAGAATATCCTTCATTGAAAATTATTTTATTTTGGATAGCCAAAATTTTTAGCTCTAAATGGTTAGGTCAATAATCAATAACAGAGCACCTGCTCTGATACCAATTGTTGCCTAAGAATGGCTATCCAAGAGAAAGGGTGAATTAGGTTCTTTTAAAATTTTTAACCAAATTATACTCTAAAATAAATATGTGCTTCTAATTAAGAGAAACTTGAATGCTTATGGTGAATGAGCAATGTATAGCAGCGGAATTAAAAGCAACTAAATAATGCAAATATGTAAAGCAAATAAAGAAAGCAAGGAAAGCAAAACCACAAAACAAACATACAAAGATTTTATAGTAGTTCGGTGCAACCTCGCATCTATGTCCACTCTCCAAGCTATTTTCTTAAAAATTTTACTATAATTCCTAGATTATAGTGCATTTATTTTGACCCAAGATCACAAACAAACCTAGTTGGTTTTGCTAGGCTCACCAACCATAACTCTACACTGATAGTTTTGTTGGGTTTATTAATTAATCCAGTTAATTTTACGGGTTCATCAACTAAAATCTATATAGTCCAATTTCTGATTAAAAAATTCATATTCATTCAGAAAGGGGATGACCTAGGATTTGTCCCTTGAGTTGATCCTTTTGCTAAAACTTGATTTTCTTTCAATTTATGCGTCCAAAAATAATAGAACTACCTCCAAAAGATCAAAAATCTTTTAAGCTTATTCTTGAGGCTTTCGAAATAGATTTTATCAAGTTGGATGGCCTCTAGGTCATCCCCTTTCTGAATGAATATGAATTTTTTAATCAGAAATTGGATTGTATAGATTTTGATTGGTGAGCCCATAAAACCAACTAGATTGATAGTGAATCCGAAAAAACTATCAGTATAGGATTATGGTTGGTGAGCTCGATAAAATCAACTGAATTTATTTGTGATCCTGGATCAAAACAAATGCACTGTAATCTAGGAATTATAGTAAAATTTTCAAGGGGATGGCTTGGAGAGTGGACGTAGGTGCGGGATTACACCGAACCACTATAAAATTTATGTATGTATTTTATAATTTTGCTTTTCTTATTTTTTTTATTTGCTTTATATATTTACATTATTTAGTTACTTTTAATTCTACTGCTACACATTGCTCATTCACCATAAGCATTCAAGTTTCTCTTAATTAGAAGCACATTTATTTTAGAGTATAATTTGACCAAAAATTTTAAAAAAACTCAATTCTCTCCTCTTAGGTAGCCATCCTTGGGCAACACCGAGCCCTAGCTACCCACCCCACCGTCTCACCCATCGTTGCCCCCTCCCTTGGCCCTACCGTCGGCTCCAGCCCCCTCAGCCCCGTCCCCACAACCTCACCTCCCTCAGCCTCGTTCCCTGCCGCCCCCTCCCTCAACCTTGACCCCGTCCCTATTGGCCTCACCTCCCTCGGCCCCAACCCCATCCCCATTGGCCTCACCTCCCTTGGCCTCGTTCCCCACTGCCCCCTTCCCTCTAGCACCTCCATGGGCCAGCCCCACCACTGGCTCCAGCCCCCTCGACCCCAGTCTCCTTTGGCCTATCCCTTCCACTACAAGAAAAAATAAAATTAGAAACAAAAAAAATAATTTTTAAATAAGTGAATTCCTTCGTCTTTGGACAATTCAATAGGATATACATTTGAGCAGCCTGATGTTCATCTTCTGTAAGATATATAACTTTTTCTTAATCAAGTGGTCTACCAAAATGTGTAAAAATTGATAGATTTTCTTCATGCTCTTCTACGACTTCTTCACCATCATCGTTATGTGATATCTTTCGATGTCTTGTGTTCATATGTGGTTCGACATAATGAGCACAGAATGATGATGTTTCTTCAACTATGCATTGCATATTGAACCTTTAACTTTGACTTTATTTTTCATATTATTTTTTAAATTTCTAAGATACCTGCAATGATAAAATTCACATTGAACGAATTTTATAATTGTTTACATGATGAGGATATAGATAAAAAAAATTAAACTATTTATCTCTCAAAGGGATACATCCATCGATATTGCACTGGACCCGCAATCTATGCTTCATAAGCCAAATGCATAGGAAGATGCTCGATAGAGTCAAAGAAACTTGGGGGGAATATATGCTCTAGCTTATAAATGATAAAAGGAATCTCTTCATTTATTCGTAACATGTCTCTCTTTTGGATTATAGTCGAAGTTAGCTCTTTGAAGAAATTACTCAATTCTATCAATGCATGCCAAACATTTGCTGGCAATAGTTCATGAAATGCTATGGGGAGTAATCTTTGCATAAAAATATGACAATCATGACTTTTCATTCCAAATAGCTTCAACTTTCGCATGTCCACACATCTGCCCATGTTTGACACATATCCATCTAGGAATCTCAAATTTTTAAGCCACTTGCACAACACTGCTTTTGACTGTTTGTCCAGAGCGTAACATGTCTTTGGATATTTTCCCATCGCCTCATTCTATTCCAACTCAGGTCGATGACATAGTTCCTTTAAATCTTCTCTTGATTTGGCATTGTCCTTAGTCTTTCCTTCAACATTCATTATCGTGTTGAAAATATTTTCAAATACATTTTTCTCGATGTGCATAACATCAAGGTTGTGTCGAAAGAGGTTCGTATTCCAATAAGGCAAATCCCAAAAAATGCTTCATTTCTTCCAACCACTAATCTTAGCAATGTGGGAGTTACTCTCATCTGCACCCAGATCTATAACCTTCATTAATCCCAAATCATCTATTTGTTTCAAAATCTTAACACTAGATAGAATGGGTGGAGCCCATTTTGTTACTATTTTGTTCTTTCTAAAAGCTATTTTGTTCCTTCTGAACGAATGACTGAGAGGTAAGAACTTATGGTGATTGTCAAACCATGATTGTTTACGACTATTTGTCAGAGTAAATGCATCTAACTTCGTCATGCAATACAGACAAGTGGTCCTACCTATGATACTCCATCCTAACAATATTGAATATGCAGGAAAATCACTTATCGTCCACATAAGTGCAACATGCATTTAAAAATTATTCTTCTTTGAAACATCGTATGTTTCAATCCCAACGTCCTACAACTGTTTCAACTCTACAATTAGGGGCTGCAAGTGCACATCCAACTTATCTTTTGGATTTCGGGGATCAGGAATAATTACAATTAAGAACATATACTCCTCCTTCATACACAACCAAGGAGGCAAGTTGTATGAAGTGACAATGATAGGCCAAGGAGAATATTATTGATCTGACTGTCCAAATGGTTGAAATCCATCAGTGCACAGTCCTAATCTTACATTTCAAATTTCTGATGCAAAATAATGATATGTTTTATTGAAATGCTTTCATGCGGGTGCGTCTGAATAATGATGCATAACCCCTTCTTCAGCCTCATGCTTAGCGTGCCATCTCATTTCCTTCGCGATTGCATTTGATGCATATAGACTTCGCAACCTTGGCATGAGGGAAAAGTAATACATCTTCTTATATGGAACATTGATTTTATGCTTATAAGATCCTCCTCTTCGCCGCTTGTACCTTGGATGCTCATAGAATTTACAACTTGTTAATTTACTGTCTTCGCCCCAATATATCATACATCCATTATTACAGCAATAAAACTTCTCTACTGGTAGTCCCAAGGCTTGGACCAACTTCTTTGTGTTGTAGAAGTTGTCTATCATTACATTATCAGTCGGCAACATTTCTTTCATAAATTGGCAGATGTCATCAAAACGTCTCTCAGACAAATGATGTTCTACCTTTATATTCAACATTCTCGCGATAGCTGATAACTGCGAATGATTTTCACAACCTGGCCATACCTCCTATTCAGCAGCTCCTAACATGTCATATAATTTCTGAGGCGATGGATTTGGAGGTTTCTCCATTTCATTTGAAAAGAAATCAGGACCTACAGCATCCATTACCATCTGCTGGTATGTATTGGATGATGTAGTCTCAACATCTGGAACAGACACTTCTATCCTAAATTACATGTTTTCATTAACTTCAACATTCACTCTTTTGGTTTTCCTATGCAGAATCCATTGATAATAATTTGGTACAAAGCCATATTTCATCAAATGATACCTAACCGTATTCTCGTCAACAAAGCTATGATTCTGATACTTATAAAAATTACATGGACACTTGAGTTTATCCCTGTCCATACATTCTGGATGTCTTTTAGCAAAATCAATAAATTCCCCTAAACCTTGCAAGAAATCTTGATTTAATAGGTCATCCTTAAGCCTAGAATACATCCACATCCGATCCAAACTCATGTTGTCAATCTATACTATTATCAGAGAATATTAGCTTTTCATGCAATTATTAAATATATAACATGTACCTAAACCCCTTATAGCTCCATTTTTACATTGAAAGATAAGGACCAAGCCCAATCGAAAATGCAATGTCACTTCCAACAAAGATAGATAATGTATGTCCATTTAGAAATTAATGCAATGGGTTTCTAAGTTTAAGAAAAACTCTACCAAAAATCTAGTAGAATTTTTCTATAAAATTTCAAACATCATCAAAAAATTAATATAAAATCAAACATCATTAAAAAATAAAAATAAAATTATTATTATTATTATTATTATTATTATTATTATTATTATTATTATTATTATTATTATTATTATTATTATTATTATTATTATTATTATTATTATTATTATTATTATTATTATTATTTTGATAGTAAAAAAAATAAAAAATGAAGAAAGCCAAACCACAACCACATGGTGGCTAGTTGGGTTTTATTAGTTTTCCGAATCATCTAAAACCTATAATCCACTGCTCCCGGTCAATAGACTCGGTATTGTTAAAAACAAATTCATCCATGCCATCCCGGACGGCGGAGGAGGGGGAGGGAGGAGGGAGCCAAGTAGAGGAGGAGGCGGAGGGAGGGGGCCGAGCGGAAGTGGAAAAGGTGGAGGGAGGAGATCGATCCCATATGGAGGAGCAGGCAAAGGGGTGAGGAAGCCAAGTGGAGGAGGAGGCAGAGGGAGGAGGGAGCTGGGCGGAGGGTGGAGCAAAGGAGGTAGAGGCAGAGGGGGGAGGGATTCGAGCGAAGGAGGAGGCGAAGGTAGGATGTCCCGCCACTTGGAGGAGGAAGAGGCGGAGGGGGGAGGGAGCCGAGCAGAGGAGGTGAAGGGGGTAGGAAGCCAAGCAGAGAGAGGGAGGTCCCGGACAGTGGAGAAGGAGGCAGAGGGGGAGGGGGTCAATCGGAGGAGGCAGAGGGAGGAGGTCACGGATGGAGGAGGCGGAGAGCCGATTCCTATTCACCATAGATTTGGAGGGAAAAAAAGGATTTATAATTACTCACCAAAGGAGGCTGTCGTCGATCCCACCACCGTTCGCTATCGTCGATCCCACCACCACCGCTATCGCTGCCAGTTGGTTGAGGTCTTCAACAAAATCGAGTAGTCAGGAAGGAAAGTCAAGAAGGGCATGAATAGTAAAAAAAGAGAGAATTACATGAATTATAGTTAAAAAAAAGAAAAATTAGCAACGGAAATAATTTTGTTGCTAAAATAGACACCAAATTACCATTTCATTTCTAATTTAAAAAGCCAAAAATTCAACCCACTTCTACATTTTGGTGTAAATAAAAAAATTGCTAAATTAATTTTAGTGGATACATGAACTAGGAGAAATTATCGATATGAGAATAATTAAAAGATGGTCATCATCAAATATTTTCACAATTAAAACTAGTCGAAGACCCATGCATTGTGCAGGATACATAATTATGGGATGTAATTATTAAAATTTTTAATAATAAATATTCATAATAAATATTTTTTATTTTTTTAATAATTAATTAATTATATATAATATATTTTTTTATTATTTTATAAAATAATATTTTATTTTATATTTTTTTTATTTTTGTACCTTTTATGCGTCCGTCGGTGCAGCTGCATCCCCTATCGCCCCATCATGGCTCTCCTCTCTTGGCAGATGCCAATCCTGATCGCATCTATGTCTCTTCTCTTCTTCTCATACCTTCTCCACACCATTCCTTGCCGCCCCACCCTCTGCCAATCCACCACCACTCTTTTCTCTCGATAAATGTCGATTCCGATTGTACCTCCCGATACTCCTATCGGTACTGCTACCTCCGGCACCACCACTGAAGAAAGAGAGAGAAACTCTCTCTTCTTTTTTTTCTTTCTTTTTTTTATAAAATAATATTTTATTATTATTGTTGCCCAGCAAGACAACCCAAGAGGGGGGTGAATATGGTTTTTTAAAATTTAAACAAGTAGTGTGGTATTTTCAAAAACTAGTGATGTGTTGAAGTGTGTTGTGGTTCTATGTTACAGAAGTATAATAGAAGTGATGAGATAAGACAATTACAAACATAAGAAAATTTATAATGGCTCGGTGCTTCTTGTATCTACATTCACTCCTCAAGATCCACTTGAAAATTTTACTATAATCTCTTCAAGATTACAGTCGGATAGTTTTTCAAGGCTCACAATCCAAAATCTAGTTAGTTTTACACCGAATCACCAACCATAACCTAATACTAAGCCAACTCTTGGCTTACAATCTAATTTTCAAGCTTGGATAGACCTTTTCCTTAGCTTCGAAATTCTATTGAAGCTAAGTTACAAGAAGAATAAAGACTACACAACAAAAACAAAAATAAAGCTTCTTTAACGAGCAAGTAAGTCGATGACGCTTGTGGAATCTTCTTTGAAGGAAGTTTTTAAATTGATTGAGCTTGTCTTCTTGCTGAAAAGAATCTCTTGATTTGATATTTCTTAGAGTTGAGAGTTGAATGCTCTCTATTCAAGACTTTTGGACTCTTTCTCTTAACTTTTGATTCTTCTCAAATGATTGAAATGGTCAAGTCACTTCCCCCAAGTGTTTTATAGCTTATTTTCCACGTTTGATAGGTTGGAGAAGGTTTTTGATCATTGGAGGACTAAAAAGAGCCATTTGGAATAATTCTGCACAGTTTTGTACATTTTGTAGAAACTAACCATTAGAGCTCAAGTCAAATCTTGAGTTGACTCATTCCTCAGCTCGAGATATTTCTTTCTGCTTGTTCCTTTGCCCATTCCTTCGCTCGAGATCTTTTTCTTTGCTTGTTCATCCACTTAAGAGCTTTTTCTCTACTCGTTCATATGCTCGAGTTCTTTTTCTCTGCTCGTTCCTTCACTCGAGGGCTCAGGCATGAAAATCATATTCTGTGTTTTACTGAGACCTCAACTCATGGACCTCGAGTCGACTCGAGCCTTCGCTCGAGACCGTTTCAACTTTTGTCCCAAAAATCATGTCTTCTATATTTTTTCTGTGACTTCGACTCGTGAACCTCAAGTCGACTCGAGCCTCCACTCGAGACCATTTCAACTTTTGTCCTGAAAATTGTCTTCTATATTTTTCTTGTGACTTCGACTCATGAATCTCGAGTCGACTTGAGCCTCCGCTCGAGATCCTCCAAACTTCATCCTGAAAATTCTATTCTCTATATTTTTCTGCAACTTCAGCTCGAGAATCTTGAATCGACTTGAGCCTCTGCTCGAGATCATGCTATCTGAAACTTTTGCATGCCAGTTTTGTATCAGCTCGAGCAGAATAAGGAGTCAGCTCAAGGGCTTTTTATGCTGAAAAACTATAACTTGTCCAGATATTTTTTTCTTCAATTTTAGTTTTGAGATGTCTCTTTCAAGCCTTGCTTTAGGTATTATTCTTGCCTCAAAAGTCTTCAATATTTCCTCAATGATCCTTAAATGCACTTTTTAGAGATTTTCCATTTAATACTCTATAATTCATCGTGAAACATGATCTCAACTAATTCATTAGTCAAAATAATATACTCAAATGTTTTGTTCATCATCAAAATCAATCCTTGAGGTTAACAGTCTTTCTTTGTTTGATGATGACAAAATTTTGAGTATATGAGCAAGAGATATACAATGACATGAATGCATTTTGGAACATCTTCAATATGCTAAAAACTAATCCCTTTACATAGTTTCATATTTAGCTCCCCTTCAATTTATGCTCATATTTTTAATATATTTTATCACTTTAGAGTTAAATTTTTAGTTTGTGCTTATTTAAGTGATAATCTACCAACATTTATCATTTATATGTAATAGGCATGAATTCTCCTCATTGAGCAGTCATGTGCCAAACTTGCGTTTGGTATACAGAGTATGTATCATTGCATAATTTTTATAATTAATTATACTATGTTTAAAGTTCTATTAGTATGAATACTAATTGGCATACATTTTATATAATTAAACATGTTTAGTGCAATACAACAAGATTAATATATGCTCATGTACATCTTACATCTTACAATTTATCTAAAAGAGAAAAAACTAGTAAAACAAGCTAAAAATTCTGGATTTCACAAGCTAAAAATTCTGAATTTAAATATTGAATGTGTGTATGCTCATATATACATACCTTACTCCCCCTTTTTGTGTGTATGCTCATATATACATATCTTACTCTTTCTTTTTGTCATCATCCCAAAAGATAGCCATTGCATGAGAACATATCAAGAGATTTATTCAATGAAAGAGTAAGTAGCCATATAAATGTGTTTTTCATTACATTCACAAAATGAGTGTATTCTCAACACACAAAGGTACAATAAAACACCAAGTTCAAGACAAGACTAAGTTAAACCATTATATATATGAGTGCCCAAGAAGTACCTAACATAAAGTGACATACAAACATATACTCCTCAAGAAATACCTAACATAGGTCTAAGGACAATAAATATCGAGACATCATCCCCCTATGAGGCTACTTATCATCAGAAGGGATCTCTAATGTCTTGAATGAGGCTCGTGAGGTGGAAGGTCTGGCTCTCCTGCTCCTGGTCCTAATAGATAGCTCAACTATCTATGAGGGAGTAGATCCCATATGAGTATAGACCCTCAATGGTGGTCTACTCTCACTCGTGGATTCTTGAGTAGACTGATCAGATGACATAGGTGGAGCCGGAGGATGAGGCATCGCTGCTCTAGCCGCTGCATCGACTGCTGCTACTGCTGGTATTGCACCTGGAGCAAGTATCTCGATCTTTCCTATCAGACTGCCCATAGCTTCAAGCACTGAGATGATGCTCTGCTGTTGTGCCTGTTCTATCCCAGTAATGGCTGCCATCATCTCTGTCTCTCCAGATTTGACTCTCCCACTAAGCTGAGCAAGCTCCTCAATAATACTAGAGTGATCAGTGGGTGTGACATGTGTGTGCTCCCTCTGCTCTAAAATGATAAGCCTTTGAGATATAGATCTCATCTATGCCTGCACACCCTCCACCCTTTTAGATAAATCCTATATGTCTCTACTAACTTTGGTAGAAATCATATATTTGCCAGCCTCTCCATGGATGCAGAGTTAGTAGGCGGTGGCTGAGAGAATCTGCCTATGGATGGAGCTCGAGGAGACATGGGCGTACTAGGGTCAGGTGCATTCTCGGTTGCAATAGGAGTAGAGGGCTCTTTTGCCTCCACTACTCTAGACGCTCTCCTCTCTTGACCAGAAATGTTCTTTACTCATCTTTTTTTCTTCATATGATACTACATTTTGGTCAGAGCTCTCATGTCATAGACATCAAAATGGGATAACCTCTTACTGCCTTCATTCTCCAAGGGTACTCCTACTGTCTCAAAGATCCTGGTCAAGACCATGCCATAGGAAAAACACACCTTATTCCTAGATGCTGCCTCTCTCATCTGATGCATCATAATCCCTGATAAATTTATCTGTGTTCCCTGAACCATCAGATACATCATACATAGCTCTCTTTCAGACAAAGTTATGCCTTCCTAACTTAGGAATGAAAATCCCACCACTGATGTGATGTAAAACTCTCATCTTCATAGATAAGGTGGGTGCTAGAACATCCCCTACAATGTCATCTCTCCCGATAATAAGCTTCAACCCTTCCTTCTTGTCAGATATCTTATCTGGAATGTATCCTTGTCTAGTGATGCTAAAAATGTGTGCCAAATCCTCCTCTGTTACTTCAACCTATATTCCTTTGACTATGGTCATAATTTCAGAAGATCCCCTTTTTAGGTTTCAATAAAATTCCCTAACTAGTTTAGGATGCATAGAGATGTTCATTGTACAAAAAATTTTCCACTCCATCCTATCAATCCAAAGTCCAATAGAAAAATTATAACTTTCAAAGAACTCGAAATCAATTCTCCTTCCCATTGCAGTAGCTCTAGCGGCCATCCTAGCAATAGGTGAAGGTGGCGGAGGGGGTGAACTTGGTATACCTTGATCTTGTTGAATTTCTTCTTAAATGGGTTCCTACGAAGGATTGAGAAATCTCAATAGGTTTGGATGCTACCCATTCCATTCTGGCTTTTCTTCTCCTCTCCCGTTCTTCAGCTTCATAGGTGTTATAAATCTTCCACACTCACATTTCTCCAACCATTTTGATCCAAATCTAAATCCTAACTTCACGAATCTAAGGGAGTAGTTGGTAAGGAGGCAAGCAGACACTATTAGATTGAGTTTGGAGGGAAGAGGAACCCTTAGCTCGTCGAAACGAAGGAGTTCTAGGGCATCACGAATAATCATGGGTCCATTTTATTCGCCTGTTGCCCTGACCCACGAGTTGACTTATGATTTTGAACTAGTTTATCGAGTTGACTCGAGTAATGGATCTGAAACTTTTAAAGTTTCAATAAAAATTTTGGCATTTAAACAATGTCAAGATATTTTCCTTATTGTTGATAATTGATTAAGTACATAAAATCTGATTCTTTGGATTTAATTTGATTTACCTTGAATTATTGAAAATGAAATTTAATCAAGTTGATAACTAAGTTCTAGTTCTCTTCTAATGATGTTGAATCTTTCTTCATTAAAAAATTTTATGAATATATCAGTTAATTATTTATCAGTATAGATAAATTTAAGTGTCATATCATTATTTTGAATATGATCTCTTATGAAGTGATGTCTTATTTCAATATGTTTGGATCTTGAGTGTTGAATTAGATTTTTGGTTAAATTGATTGCATTTGTATCATCACATCTCATGGGTATCTTATTAAGTTTAAATCTAAAATCTTCTAATTATTGTTTGATCCATAGAATTTATTCACAACAACTTTCAACAGCAATATATTCGGCCTCCGCTATGGATAGTACTACAGAGTTTTGTTTCTTACTAAACCAAGAAATTAAATTTACTCCAATGAATTGACGTGTCACTAGTACTTTTTCTATCAAGTTTACAACCAACAAAATCAGCATCAGAATAATTAATTAATTCAAATTGAAATGATCTATCATACCATAATCCTATATTAAGTGTCCTAGATAAGTATCTGAAAATTCTTTTAACAGCAAACAAATATGATTCTCTAGGATCTAATTGATGCCTAGCACACATGCAAACACTGAATACTATATCTGATCTACTTGCAGTAAAATAGAGTGAGCCAATCATATCTTTATACAATTTTGTGTCTACTTTCTTATCCTTCTCATCTTTGTCAAGTTTATATGATGTACTCATCGGTGTACCAATTGGTCTTGAGCTCTCCATCCTAAACTTCTTAAGTATTTTTTTTATGTATTTCATTTGGTTAATGAAGATCCCTTCTTCATTTTGCATGATTTGGAGTCTGAAAAAGAAATTTAATTCTTTCATCATGCTCATTTCGAACTCACCCTGCATTAGCTTAGCAAATTCTTGACAAAGGGATTCATTAATGGCACCAAAAATGATATCATCCACATATATTTATATAATTAATACATTGTCATCTTTTCTTTTTATGAATAAGGTTTTATCTATATTTTTCTTAGTAAATTCATTATCTAATAAGAATTTACTTAATCTTTTATACCATGCACGTGAGGCTTGTTTTAGTCCATATAAAGCTTTATGTAATTTAAACACATGATTTGGAAATGTATGATTTTTAAATCTAGGTGGCTGTTCAACATACACTTCCTCGGCTATATAACCATTAAGAAATGTACTCTTTACATCCATTTGATATAATTTAAAATTCATGAAATATGCAAATGCAAGCAATAGTCTAATTGCTTCTAATCTAGCTACTGGGATAAAGATTTCATCAAAATCAATGCCTTCCTGATTGTATCCTTTTACCACTAATCTAGCTTTATTTCTTACGATGGTACCATGTTCATCTAGTTTATTTTTATATACCCATTTAGTTTTAATTATTGAATAGTTATTTAGTCTATCAACTAGAGTCCAAATCTTATTTCTTTCAAATTAATTTAATTTCTCTTTCATGATATCGATCCAACATGGATCATTTTTAGCTTTTTCTATTGATTTAGGTTCAATTTGTGACAAAAGCTAAGTAATTATTTATATTTCTAAGATAAGATCGTGTTTTTACTCCTTGTGATGGATCACCGATTATTAGATTTTTAGGATGTCCATGTGCATACTTCCATTCTTTTGGTAACTCCTCTCTTAGGTTATGAGAAGGCTCTTCATTCTTTTCTTCTTCATTGTTTTGAGGTGGTGTATCTTTTAGTATGATATTATCTATCTTATTATTTAGATCACTTACATCCTCATCTAGGATATTTTCTTTCCTAGATATTTTGTCACTATATTCATCAAAGATAACATGAATTGATTCTTCAACAATGAGAGTTCTCTTGTTAAAGACTCTATATGCCTTGCTTGATGGAGAATATCCTAAGAAGATACCCTCATCTGACTTGGCATTGAATTTTTTTAAGTTATCTTTTTCATTATTAAGTATGAAACACTTATATCCAAAAACATGAAAATAGTTGATATTTAATTTTCTATCTTTTCAAAGCTTATATGGGGTTTTCTTTAAAATAGGCCTTATTAAAATATAGTTTAGTGTGTAACATACAGTATTTATTGTCTTAGCCCAAAAGTATCTAGGTAAATTACTTTCACACTACATAGTTTATGCCATTTTTTTAATGTGCGATTTTTTTTCTACTACATTTTGTTACGGAGTTTTAGGTGTAGAAAAATTATGATCAATTCCCTTTTCATTACAAGAGTTTTCAAATTATTGATTTTCAAATTTGGTACGATGATCACTACGTATGCATACAATTGATGTGTTTTTTTCATTTAAGACCTTTCGATAAAATTTAGAAAATACATGGAAGGCTTCATCTTTCTGTGCCAAAAATATCATCCAAGTGAATCTTAAAAGATCATCTATAATAACAAGACCATACTTTTTGCCTCTTAGATTAGTAGTCCTTGTGGGTCCAAATAGATTCATGTGTAGCAATTATAAAGGTCTAAAAGTTGAAATCATGCCTTTTGGTTTAAAGGAGTTCCTAGTTTATTTTCCAAATTGACATGCATCATAAATATAATTCTTTTCATAATTTAATTTTGGTAATCCTCTTACAAGATCTTTCTTGATTAATTTTAAAAGTAAATCCATACTATAATGATCTAATCTACGATGCTACAACCAACTGATTTCATTGACTTTGGCATCCATTGCTACAAGACATGACTATTTTTCATGTGTACATCATCGAGATCCACCATGTATATATTATTGTGTCTATATCCTATGAACATGATATCATTATCATTGGGACTAGATACAATACATAATAAAGATTCAAATGTAACCTTAAATCCTTTATCACAAAATTGACTAATACTAAGCAAATTATGTTTTAACTCATCAACTAGTAATACATTTTGAATAGAAGTAGGAGTAATACGAATGTTATTGACGTCAATAATGTGCCCCTTTCTATTGTCACCAAATGTAACCACTCTTCCTTCTTTAGGCTCAAAAGTGATAAATTGAGATTTATCACCCATCTACGTCTTGAACAATTACTATCAAGATATCAAAGTCGTTTCTTATCACAGGCTGCAAGACACTCATACATAAGAAAATCAAGTTGAGTTTTTAGGTACCCAAGTCATCTTGGATCCTTTGGAGTTAGTACTCATGGTTTCTTTTGGAATCCAAACTATTTTAATTATTTTTTTATTTAATTTTCTAAAATTACATGTATAGGATTTATGATCAATTTTACCATAATAATAACATGAGATATTTGGGGTAGAATTTGATGAGGCTTTGACCAACAGATTTTTTAATAATTTTTGCTTATGAGATTTAAATTTTAATCTGGCTTTATTAAAAATAGCTCTTTGTTCATTCAATAACATATTTAATTTTTTGAAGCTATATGTGAATTTCTCTATAAATGGTTTGATCTTTGCTAATTCATCACTTAATTTTTGATTTTCATGAGTTAGCAAATTTAGTTTTTCATAAATGATTTTTTTTCATGAATAAGTTCTGAATTTTATCTTTTCAAATCACTATTTTTCAAGATTATTTTTCGAAATTCAGTCATAAGTCCAGTGAAAGCTTCTTGTAATTCATCAAAGGTGAAATCTAAGGGGTTTTAGGCATTTACCTTCTCATGGTGTGCCATTAGGCAAAGGTTGGATACTTCTTATTGCTCTTCTTCCAAGTGGCCATCTTCGCCTTCTTCTTGAACCTTTTGAATATTTTCTTAAAAAGAGGGCAGTCCATTCTAAAATGACCTGATTTCTTGCACTCGAAGCAAATAGGCAATTTCTTCTCTTTCTCTTTCTCTTTACTTAGATCATCCTTGAAAGTCTTCTTCTTGAATCCTTGCTTCTTCTTTCTCATAAACTTTTTGAACTTTCTTGCAATCATAGCCAAGTCTTCTTCTTCCTCCTTTTCATCGGATTCTTCACTTTCGTCATCCTTAGAGATAGTTGTCTTGAGAGCTATGATGTTTTTTTCTTGGTTTCTTCCTCCATATTTTGCCTCATGTTTAATTCATAAGTCATTAGAGACCCAAGAAGCTCTTCCAATGGTAGCTTATTGAGGTCTTTGGCTTCTTGGATGGCGGTGACTTTCGCTTCCCAAGCCTTCGAAAGTGACCTAAAAATTCTTCGAACAAGCTCACTGTTAGCATAAGATTTATCTAAGCTTTTCAAACTATTTATAATATCGGTAAATCTAGTAAACATTTTAGAAATAGATTTATTTGATTCCTTCTTAAATAATTCATATTTATGAATAAACATATTTATTTTAGACTCCTTTACTTGGTTGGTACCCTCGTGGGTGACCTCTAGTCTATCCCAAATTTTCTTAGTGGATGCACATGTAGAGATTCTATTGAATTTATTAGGATCTAATACACAATATAATACATTCATTGTCTTAGCATTCATTCAATTATTTTCATGTCATGCTCATCCCAATCCTCTTTCAGTTTGAGAATTTCTTTACCTTCTACCTTAATTATGGGAGTGTATGGATCTTTGATTATCACTCTCCAAAGTTGATAATCAAATGCTTGAATGTAGATGCGCATGCATCTTTCCAATAAGTATAATTTGTTTCATTGAACAAAGATGGACGGTTGATCAATTGCCCTTCGACAAGAGATGCACTCATTTGGGTTGTCATTTGATCTTAACTCTTGATTGTTAAATCAAATGAAGTACCAAGCTCTGATACCACTTATTGCCCAGTCAGACAACCCAAGAGGGAGGATGAATTGGATTTTTCAAAATTTAAACAAGTAATGTGGTATTTTCAAAAACTAGTGATGTGTTGAAGTGTGTTGTGGTTCTATGTTACCAAGTATGCAAAAATGTAGAAGTGTAATAGAAGTGATGAGATAAGACAATCACAAACATAAGAAAATTTATAGTAGTTTGGTGCCCCTTGCACCTATGTCCACTTCCTAAGATTCACTTGAAAATTTTACTATAATCTCTCCAAGATTATAGCTGGATAGTTTTCCAAGGCTCACTATCGAAAACCTAGTTGGTTTTACACTAGATCACCAACCATCATCTAATATTAAGCCAACCCTTGGCTCACAATCTAATTTTCAGGCTTGGATAGGCCTTTCCCTTAGCTTCAAAATCCTATTGAAGCTAAGTTATAAAGAGAGTAAAGATTACACGGTAAAAACAAAAACAAAGCTCCTTTAACGAGCAAGTCGATGATGCTTATGAAATCTTCTTTGAAAGAAGCTTTTGAACTGATTGAGCTTGTCTTCTTGCTGAAAAGAATCTCTTGATTCGATGTTTCTTGGAGTTGGAAGTTGAATGTTCTCTATTCAAGGCTTTTGGACTCTTTTTCTTTAACTTTTGATTTCTCTTAAATGATTGAAATGGTCAAGTCACTTCTTTCAGATGTTTTGTAGCTTATTTTTCATGTTTGATAGATTAGAGAAGGATTTTTGACCTTTGGAGGACTGAAAAGAGCCATTTGGAATAATGCTGCACAGTTCTATACATTCTGCAGAAACTAGCCAATGAAGCTCGAGTCGAATCTTGAGTCGACTTGTTCCTCAGCTTGAGACATTTTTCTCCGCTCGTTCCTCCATTCATTCCTCTGTTCAAGACCATTTTCTCTGCTCGTTTCTCTACTCGAGGGCTTTTTCTCTGCTTGTTCCTTCGCTCAAGGCCTTTTTCTCTACTCGTTCCCCCGCTCAAGGGCTCAGGCATGAAAATCATATTCTCTGTATTTTACTAAGACCTCGACTTATGGACCTCGAGTCGACTCGAGCCTCTGCTCGAGATTATTTTAACTTTTGTCCCAAAAATTGTCTTCTGTATTTTTTCTGCGACTTCGACTCGTGAACCTCGAGTCGACTCAAGCCTCCACTCGAGATAGTTTCAACTTTTATCCTGAAAATCATGTCTTCTGTATTTTTTCTGCGACTTCGACTCGTGAACCTCGAGTCAACTCACACCTCCGCTCGAGATCCTCCGAACTTCGTCCTGAAAATTCTACTCTATATTTTCCTGCGACTTCAGCTTGAGAACCTCAAGTCAACTCGAGCCTCCGCTCGAGACCGTGCCATCTAAAACTTTTGTATGCTAGTTTTGTATCAGCTCAAGCTGAATAACAAGTCGACTCAAGAGCTTTTTATGCTGAAAAATTATAACTTATCCAAATATTTTTTTCTTCAATTTTAGTTTTGAGATGTCTCTTTCAAGCCTTGCTTTAGATGTTATTCATGCCTCAAAAGCCTTCAATATTTCCTCAATGATTCTTAAACATAATTTTTAGAGATTTTTCATTTGATACTCTATAATTCATTCTGAAACATGATCTCAACTAATTCATTAGTCAAAATAATATATTCAAATATTTTGTTCATCATCAAAATCTATCCTTAGGGTTAATAATTATTATTTTTCTATCTTCTCATACATTCTCCACGCCCGCTGGTGACGTCCCACAATGGCTCTCCTTTCTCGGCAAATGCACCCCCACCCAATATTTTGTTCATCATCAAAATCGCATCCCCACCCCTTCACTTCTCATACCATCTTCAAACTTTTGGAGGCTACTAAATACAAAGATTTGACTTTCAAATTGATGGAGTATCATATTTTATTTATGAATAATTTATTAGATTTGATCTGTTCTGATCCGATGAATCGATTCAGATCTTGAAATATATTATTTTTAAAAAATAATAAAAATATTATTTTTAAAAAATAAATTATTATATTATTATTTTTAAAATTAAAAAATAATATGTTATCTTTTTAAAATAAAAATAAATTAGTATTTTTAAAAAATATATTATTATTAATTTTTTAAATATTTTTTATTTCTTACCTCTTTCTTATTTTTATTTTTAAAATATTATTTTTTTATTTTTTAAAATATTATTTTATTATTATTTAAGATGATATTTTAAATTATTAATAATAATAAAATAATAATTCATGTGGCATAATTAAAATTATCTGATCAGATGCTGAGGTGGCAACACCACAATACTCCTCCATAGAGTATTATTTATATATATAATAGATAACTGAATTGGTTATACATATACTAATTAATAATATGTTAAGTTAATTTATGCAATACTAAAAATTTTATTTTAATTTATTATAAAATATAAAATAATATTAAAATAATTTTTAATTTTGAAACACATTATAAATGAAAAAAATTTTATTACTAAGATTAGAAATGGATATTAATTAACCATTAATAAATTAGAAATGGAATCTCATTCTATTTCTGACATTAGAAATAGAAAATTTTTTCGTTGCTAACATTAGCAACAGAATTTTTTTTCATTGCTAAATTTAGCAATGAATGATTTTTTCATTACTAAAATAGAAATAAAAGTACTATCCGTTGCTAAAATCTATAATGGAAAAAAAAATTGTTTCTATTTTAGCAACGGACGATGGTTCCATTTCTAAATTTAGCAATAGTTCATACTTTGGTTTCTAAATTTAAAATAAAAATTTTATTCATTTAAGAATTAGAAATAAAATTATTATCCATTTCTAAATTTAGCAATCAAAAGCTTTCTGTTTCTAATCTGTTGCAATTCTGTTTCTAATCTATTTCAAAATTTCCCGCCAAATATTGATGCTTAATTTAGAAATGAAAAGTTTTTCATTTCTAAATTCCATTGCAAATCCATTTCTAAATAGTTTCTAATATCTTTTATCATATTTTATTCCTTTTTCATTTCAAATCCATTGCAGATTAGAAATGAAAAAAATTATTTGTAATTTTTATTGCAATTATGGCTATTTCTTGTAGTGCTCCCTCTGGCATCGCTGCCATTGGCTTGCCCTTATAGTCTACGCGATCCCCTCCCCACAATAATATATATTTTTTATTTAATTTTATAATAATATTTATTTATAATATTATTAATATTTATAATAATTTTTATAATAATTTTTATTATAATATAAATATTATTATAAATATTATTATAATATTTATTATAATGATATTATAATAAACAACCTGCCAAATAATTATGTTTTTTATAACAAAAAAAGAGGTTATGAAAAATTATTTATAACATGAGTATTATTTATGTTATAAATAATACTTATATCATTTTTTATTTACTATTTTCTATAATATCTTATTTTAAAAAATTAGTTTTTTTTTATAAAGAGGCTATGATGATTTCAAATGGAAAATGGTTAATTCTTAGTATGATTTTAGTGATATGAGTTCTCCTATTTTCTCTTTAACAATTTCGAGCGGTAAGACGATCTTGGATGGTCGGTGACTATTTAGCAGGCAACCATTCGCAATTGATTTGGTTTAGTTGTAGCGGATTTTGAAAGTATTTTTGCAATGCATTATTAAATGATGAATCTGAGATTTATTTTTAATTTTATTTTTTTTATTTTTTATTTTTGAATAAGTTGCTTTTAAGATGATTTATAACAGGAATGTTAGAGATAGATTTTCCTTAATCTTGGAAGGTAGATTGAAAAAACAAATTATTTATTACTCCTTAATTATTTTAATTATTTTTAAAATATATATAGAATAGATATAATAAAATAGATAAATAAAATTAAATATTATTTTTAAAAAAATCATATCCCATGCAATGCAAGGGTTATAAGCTAGTTTTATTGATTAAAATCCAATGTTCAATTATAGTCTATGATTGAGCTTGGTCCTTGTATCCACAACTTAAACTTATCTTGTATGATCGAACCAAAGTGCAAGCAGACTCGACCTAAATGGATAGTATAGCAAACAAATGGTGATAAGCCATACTATAATTTAAGTCCTACAGATCGATCAGATCACAACGTCATGTCGTATACCTGCAACATCAATCATCACCAACAAGCACTACGAGTGGAGGGATGGCTCTAAAACGAGCGGCAGCACCATCGACGGTCGGCGAGACTCCAGCGATGGAGGACTTGGACTTCCGTGCCCCCATGGATAATGCCTGATATGCGGTGCGGCTCTGCTTAAAGGGGGAGAAAATCCTTCGCATCATGTACTGCAATTTTTTGGATGTCTACGACGAGGTCAAACTATCCACGTAGATATATCAGAAAGAACAATCATCTAAATTAACCAAAATGAGCTTATAACAAAGTCACAAATCTTAACATTAATTTTCAATGCAATATTTTCTAGGGTACTGCTTGTTTCTCCTACTAGATACGTACTTTGATGATTAGCATTGCTATACAATGCCAAGCTCGGTATTACATACCGCTTGACCTTTCCTATCAATAGAGCATAATGTAAAAGTATGGTAAGATTTAAAAAAACTCTAGTTAGTTAGAATCTAAAATAAATATACCATAATGGCCTTTCATTTCAGGCAAGATAACAATCAGCAACTGAATATGTTTTCTCTAATGAGATAATATTTTCGTAGATTGATCATAGCCACTTTAGGGATAGATTCCATATCAAATTGGCAAAAAAATACAGATTGATCACAAG